>KZ108090.1:43628-335928 GCA_002116305.1 Penicillium italicum | reverse complement strand
ACCAAAAAACCCGATTTCGAAATCCTAAATTCCTTCTTATTCTCCTCATCCTCCTTCCCCTCCTCACCTTCCCTCATCTAATCGCGGTTGATCATCCCGCCCTTCTTTTTTTTTAACAGCGTTTGCTTCTTTAATATTTCCTACTTGTGGCTGGACACCACTTTCTTCATACTCTTTACTTCCCTTTCCCCCGCTCAAGGAATGATCAGACATCCCAACGAACTCCTGTCGTCGACACGCCTACAGAACCGGTGCGAGCTTACCCAGGGGACAATACCACCGCCACTTTTACTCTTTCTTTAAAAGATAACCCGTACACATGGCTCCTTCCGCACCTGGGACAGCCAACTCACCGGCCAAGAAAACATCGGCCCCAGAGAAGAAATACAAATGCCAATTTTGCAATCGCGCATTCAGTAGAAGTGAACATCGCAGTCGCCATGAGCGCTCACGTAAGATTTCAATAATTCCCTGACGCGTCTTTTTACCCCCCTCTGATTGACTTGGAACAATAGACACGAAAGAAAGACCCTTCAAGTGCTTAAAATGCCGCAGCACATTTGTCCGTCGCGATCTTCTTCTGCGACATGACCGAACTGTTCACGCCAAGGACGGCGGAATTCCCCTGGTCGCAGAGGGGCGCAGACGTGGTGGAGGGGTTCAGAAAAACTCATCTGCTCCGGCGAAACCGTCAGTCACCATTGACCCGACGACGCTGGAGCAGATTGAGGCAAGCAGCGATGGTATGGTCGACCTTGAAACTGCAGCCATGTTGATGACAGATTTCCAACATAAGGCTGCAGCAGCCGCGACCGGTCAGGTCTCCGAGCGTTCCGAATCGCTTTCGCCAGGACGCGGCTCCTTCGAGCCCTACCTCTCGGGCAACGCCACTCTGCCTCAGATGCCTTGGGACACGCTTGTCGCCCCCGCGGAACCGGGGTCGATGCCCACTCTCGTTGATCGCCATGGCCCTGTCGGGGACGTTCTCATGTCCAACTCGCTGCCTATGTCTGGGCACTCCACCCCAAATGCTCTGTCGCCCTACCCCTCGATGACTGGCCCCGTTAGCCCGGTTAACTACCGCCGCTCGCCCGGCCCCAGTCAAGCGCTGACTCTTCCCAAAGCCCCCCAACTGGCTAATGACATGGAACGAAACTACGTAGTGGATCGGGTTCAGGGATCAGACAGCCTTGGTGCGCTTCCCGAAACTTTCCAGCTTCCTTCCACGGTTGCGTTGAACCGGTATTTGTCCACCTACTTTAATCTGTACCATCCTCACTTGCCGTTCCTGCACCAGGAATCATTTAAGCCTTCTCAAGTACCGGCACCACTGTTGCTTGCAGTCCTGTCGATTGGTGCTCTTTACACTTTCGAACGCGAGCACGCCTTCATGCTCCATGTCGGCTCTAAGGTCCTGGTCAATCAATTCCTACAACACAAGGACAACTTCGATTCCCGCAAGTGCCCCTTGTCATTGATGCAGGCTACTTTGTTGAACATGGTATTTGAGAGCTGGAGCGGTGACCCGAAGGGCCTTGAATGGACTTGTTCGATCAAGAGTCTCCTGGCCAACATGATCGCCGGCAACCGATACCAGCTCAAGTTGCGGACCCAGGCTCGCCAGAATGTCCAGCCATCACGCGAGGAGTGGATTGAGGACGAATCCTGCCGCCGTACATATTTCGCCGTATACATTTTCTTCGGCATGTTGACGCTTACTTTCAACCACACTCCCGCCATGAGCTTCGATGAGTTCGACGACTTGGAGCTCCCATCTTCAGAGTCTCTTTGGAACTTGGACGAGGCTGATGACGAGTCTTGGCGCCGTGGCACAGTTTCGAGCGCCTTGACTGTGCGCGAGGCCCACGACTTCCTTTTCCAGGGTGAACAGACCCGCTACAGTGCTTTCGCCACTCGTGTTCTCATCAACGCCCTGTTCCTGCAAGTTTGGAGCCACAAGCGCAGCTTCGAGGCGCTCCAAGACGTGGTCACTGAATACAAGCTGCGTTTGGCCCTCGAGACTTGGGAGAACTCCCTCGAGGTTTGCGAACCCGAAACAATTGTGGTCCCGCTTAGCACTCCTCAGAAGGGTCACCCTTTGATCTTCAACTCGATGGCGGTCTACCGCAACACCCGCGCTCGCCTGGAAGTTGACCTTAAGTCCATTCAGGAGGCGATGCGGTACCACTCCCCGTACGAGGTTGCGGCTGCCATGACCGTCGCTCGTGAGAAGGTCAAGCGCTCGCAAGAGATGAACAAGGTCATCCAACAATGTTTTGAATGCATTGAGATTGCCGCTATTCAGGGTATCAATTGGGTTGCAAAGACCTCCGCTACCAACTGGAGTGTTGAGAACCCTCTCTGCGGCCTGGATCTGATGGTCATCCTGAGCCTCTGGCTCTACCGCCTGGAACATGACGATGAGCCGGCAACTGAGGCTGAAATGGCCCTCTACAACAAGGTCCGCAATTTGTTTGACGATGATGCAATCGACGCCTTTGGAAAACTCAGCTCTACCGTTGCCCGTGTATGGGGTAATATCCTAGACGGTGTGGTTGTGTGGGGGTAAGTTTTTATCTATACTCATATCTATACTCATTTGATGACCAAAATAACTAACCACTTTACAGAATCACCAAGTTGATGGGTGAATCATTCAAGCTCCACTCCCAGGCCCTAGTCGGCTACGAGGATTCTCTCAGTGTTGGCAAGGATCAGCCGATCCATGCGGTGCCAACCAAGTCGCTTGCTAGCGTAGGCACCGCATACTAAATCTTCCTTTCGTCAATCTCCTTTCGTTGATCTCCTTTCGTTGATCTGCTTTTTTTTTCTGCCTTTTTCTTGAAATTTCTGGTTTCGATCTCTCACTCTCATTTGTTGGACGCTTTCATTGGGACACTTCGGAACTAGGACTGGACATGCCAGTGGGCAGGCGGGGTGTTAGGCTTTTCTGGAATACTTCGCCTTTTGATATCCCTCTCGGTGGTTCCTAGTCTTGCTTTGTTTTTGCTGTTTTTTTTTTTTTTGCATCTCCCCTGCTTTTTACTGCACCAGGGAGTCCAGTGTGGTGTTTCTGCTTTCCGTCTTCGACACCTGGCTGGTCCTGTGTGTACTTTCGCACTCCGTGGAGTTTGACTTTATGGTTCATACTAACCCCTAATTGTGCCTCCCTTCCCCTGTCCATCTGCTTTTTAATGCTTTCGATACCTTTTGACATTTCATGCGTTCGCGTTGTTTTTCTTGGCTTTCCTTTTTTTTTCTCACATCTTGCCATTTGCCTCCGCTTCTTTGGTTGGTTTCCAGCCGCTGTATTTGATGTTAATTGCCTGCGTGCCTTGCAACCCCGTCTTTTGCTTTCTATGCCTTTTACGCTCAGCATTGCTTTGAAAATTTTCGCATTTGTTTCATCTGCACATGTTTTTATGCCATTTCCATGTACTATACGTTATCGATGAATTATCTGGCGGGGACAACCTCTTTTCCTGGACACTGGTTGTAGACTTGAATTGTAGTTCGTGACCTTGATCATTTATAGGCAGTCCGTAATTGTAGTGATGAATACATAACCATCTCTAGTATCTGAACCTGACACAGCAATGCCTTAATGCTGACTGATGCCAAAAAAAAACTACTTCCCAACAGCAACAAACAACCGATCACCAATATCTCCAATACCGGGCACGATCATGCCCTTCTCGTCCACACCCTTGTCAATACCACCAACCCAAACCTCTACCTCACTCCAAGTCCCCGCAGCACGTTTAACCCCCTCTTCCGAAGCAAGTACACTAAGCATAATAACCTTCTTCACACCCCAATCGCGCAGCAACTGAATCGCCGCCTCGGCCGTCGCACCAGTAGCGATAACTGGGTCTAGCAGCACAGCCAGGCTTGCAGCTGCAGAGTTGGTGGTAGGGTTCAGAGAGGCTGGCGAAGCCGGTGACAGCTCCGAACGGTGGAAGGGGAGGTTGTTGTAGTATTCTACGGGTTGGAGAGAGACCTTTTCGCGGAACAGGCCCAGATGGTAGACTGGGACTGGGGTTGGGAGGAGATCGTTTAAGGCTGGGGGTTGTGTAAGCGGGGGGTTGGGTCCACAGGTTAGGATGTGGGGGGGCGGGGAATAGTGATGGAAGGCGATAAGCTGGAAATGGAAATGGAATTGTAACTGTGGTATTTGGATTTGGGTGTAGATATGTGAAATGAGAGTTGGGGAATAGAAAATGTACATATGAAGGTAACATCGCAGGGAATAACCGTTACAGTTGCAGTGCTGGTTTGAGCGGGGGGTATGCGGAATAGATATTGACAATCACTCACCATCAACCATTCCTAGACCAGATCGGAGAATCGGCACTAGAGCTAGGTCTGCTGGGTCGATACCCTGGGTTTCATACTCGATTCCGAGGGGGGTTGTGTCCTGGGAATGAGTGTTAGAATATCGAAAGCTGGTGTTTGATGGAGGATTAGTCTTGGAGGATCTATTTACCGTTCCTGTTTTAACCAACTTCAGCCCCGAGAAGGCTTCCACACCTAGGATATTGGCAATGTCGTGGACTAAGCCTCTTGTCTCACGCGGGGTGGTGGAGGATGAGCGGATTAGGGAGAGCTTGGCTTGGAGACAGGGGTGAGAGGAGACGTGAACATTTGGTGGGAGAGACATGGTGAAGTGTAGATGATGTTAAGAGGAGAGGAAGAGAGGAAGAGAGAAAGAAGAAGAAGAAGAAGAAGAAGAAGAAGAAGAAGAGCAAGAAGAGCAGTAAAGCAAAGTACATCCCTTGTTATCTTCCCCCTCATATACAAACAGGAACCTTATCGGACTCCACCTGATCTCCGGTCTCCGTTTTCTTGGCAGACTTTTTATCCTCTACTCTACTTTAACCCTTGAACGGCAATGCCATCAACTACCCAAGAGGAAAATAACCCTTCAACACACACCAATCCTTTAAGCGAGAACCAAGTGAACCTAAACGAATCATGGCCAAGCTCGGGTGACCGCGTAGCACCTGCACCACAACCCGCATCTGCTGCGCAACCCCTCTCCAAACACGCAACCCACATCTACACCGTCTCCTATTTAATCTTCTTCTCGCTCCTGGGAACACTAGCCCGTCTAGGTCTACAGGCACTAACATTCTACACAGGCGCCCCTGTCGTAATAGGGGTGCTATGGGCAAATGTAGCCGGAAGCCTGATAATGGGGTTCCTGAGCGAAGACCAGAATTTATTCCGCGAAGAATGGGGTAAAAAGCCAGGCAAAGAACCAGCTATAGACGCAGTCGAGGACGATCCCACAATCAAAAATAAGAAACACATGACCGTGAAGAAGACCATCCCACTGTATATTGGTCTGACGACTGGGTTCTGCGGTTGCTTTACCTCGTTCTCGTCCTTTATGCGGGATGTCTTCCTCGCCCTGGCAAATGCCCTCCCCGACCCGTCGCGGCCTACCGGGTCGTCCCACCCGGCCCCCCGAAATGGCGGGTATAGCTTCATGGCGCTGGTCGCTGTGATTCTACTCACCGTGTCGCTGAGCCTGTCGGCGCTTATCGTCGGCGCGCATCTTGCCCTGGCTCTGCAACGCGTGACACCCACCGTGCCCTTCGCGTTTACGCGACGAGTCCTTGACCGTGTTGTTGTCGTGCTTGCCTGGGGTTGTTGGCTCGGAGCCGTGTTCCTCGCTATCTGGCCGCCAGACCGACACAATGGCCCGGATGTGTGGCGCGGCCGGGCGGTGTTCGCTATTGTCTTTGCGCCGCTTGGCTGTCTTCTTCGGTTCTATGTCTCGCTGCACCTGAATAGCAGGATTCCGACCTTCCCGCTCGGTACATTTGCGGTTAATATCTTTGGAACTATAATTGAGGGTCTTTGCTATGACTTGCAGCATGTTAGGGGTCTTGGAGCGGTGGTTCCTGCTGCTATGACGGGTTGTCAGGTGCTGCAGGGTGTCATGGATGGATTCTGCGGGAGCACGACTACTATCAGCACTTGGGTTGCCGAGTTGAAAGGACTGGCTCATCGGCGCCATGCGTATTTGTATGGAAGTGTTAGTGTGGTTGTCGCTCTTGGGTTTTTGGTTGTTATCATGGGCTCACTGTTGTGGACACGTGGGTTTGCCGAGCCTGTGTGTGGATAGATAGCTGGTGGTGTATGATATTGTAATATAGCCGAAAGGATTCAAAATGGCAACTATATGAGAAAGACGGGAATAGCCGATTGATCTGGACAGCCTCTACAGAAAATATCGAAATTGCTCTAAAACGTCAACCCAACCCAACACCATAATTCCCTCCTAGCGCTTCATCTCATACAACGTATAGCATCATAAACCCCCAACCCCTACTCCCGACTAGGCGCAGGCCCAATCTCCACAGCCAGACCACTCCTACCCCCAAATCTCCTGGCCGGACTCGCCGACAGAAACCTATCAACCCGCAAAGAACATTGACCAAAACTCCTTCCCCCCTCCAACGCCATCCCAACAATAGACTCAACCGCAAGCCCACCCTTAACCGGACTAACAGAACCAACAGCTCTGTTCGCAGCCCCGCCACTCCCAAGCGGACTAACAGGACTCAGCGGCGTAGACCGACTAAACGGACACCTGATATGCGATGTGATCGCATTCCCTTTCCTGGCTGGATACATCTCCATCCCGTGAACCGGTAGCTCGGCGCGATTTTCGGGCATGCCGATGCGGTCGAGCATCTTTTCCTGCACGGCTGCTGTGGGGTTTGAGTTGGTAGTGTCATTGCCGGGACTTGGGCTCCAGCCTGCTGTCACAGAGGTCGTTGTTCCTAGGAGTTGTTGGGTTGGGGTTTTGTTGCGGAGGGATTTGCGGCGGGCGAGGTCTTGGGCGTCTAGGCGGGCTTGGGATACTAGGGTTGATTGTGAGTAAGTCATGTGGGTTTTTGATTGCAATTGGGTTCATGCGGGAGTGGGATTGGAAGGTGTATGTGTGCGTTTGAAATGAACAGCCACGGACAGACTTGTAGATCTTTGCATCGATATCGACATAGTATGTATGTGATGAAGAGGGAAATGGGAGGATTACTCACTACGCCAGAGAGCAACGTATGCTCCCATAACCACTATGCAGAGAGACAAGAAGCCGAACATCAGCCCTAGCTCGTGGCGGAGCGAGGGCATCGGCACGTAGGGTGGGTATTCGTCTTTAGCCATGGCGAGGATTGGGTCTGTAGTATATTGTCTTTTTGAGTCGATCGTAGCGAGGGTATATACTCGCGGCTATGAAAATGAAAGATCTCTCTTTCTACTCCGTAATGGTATTTGGATGTCAATGTGGAGTGTAGCCTAGGAATCTGACAGCACCCGGGGTCTTTGCGTTTGCCCTGGTGATGGGTTGTTTGCCCACCTGCAGTCTAATGGAAAGGGAAGAAAAGGGATTCTTTCTAGCCTTGAACTAATAGGCACAGGGAGAACGAAGAAGTTCAAAACACGTTCTTTGTGGGTGGAACTTTGAATTTCGAGTAACAAAGAAAGTCACCCCATGTCCGAGTCCAACCATGAAAAGAGGCGTAGACTAACGAAAACAAAGGCTGAAAGAAAAAACCAGACCAAATAACAGTAAAAATGTATAATGAGTTCGTATTGGCCATATCTACATATAATAATTAGGTAAATCCCATGTACTCGGCACACACGGGAAAATCTGCTCTAGAAACAAATAAGGTATCATGTACAACATGCGTATAACATGCAACTCTATACTCTCGACAGTACCAAGTACATACGGAGTATAGCACTTCAACATGTTGGGGAATGCGATAGAAAAAAAGGGAGCTCAAGGATCCAATCCCACGCCAGAACACAAGGCAATGGATGCAAAAATAAACAAAATGGTAAAATCCGCTGCAAAAAGACCATAAAAAGATGAAGAAGATGAAGAATCACAGAAGAGTGTCGAGCGGAGTAAAAGATAAACAAAGTTCGAGCGGTGCCCGGCGTTTCACGTGTCGTGTCAAGAGAAAAAAGAAGTAGGTCGAGGCGGAAAAAAGGTACATGTCTCGAAGCCCGTAAGTCGGAAGTCGCAAGTCGGAAGAATCTCAAGCTGGCGTTTCGTTTCAAAAGCAGTCCATGCTCAGAATCACCCGAGCATCACAGCCGCAAAAGCAGTAAAGGTCAACCCGATAGCCATGCCAATCCACGGAGTCTGGCCGAGGGAACCCTCACTGCGCGCCTGGAGGACATAGCGAGCAGCGAGTAAGCGCATCTCGTCTGACGGCAGATCGCGGTCCGCGAATGGAGCGAACTGTTCCCGTGGGGAGAGTTCTGGTAATGAGACGGCGGGCGAGTTGTGCGCGAAGTCGGAGGAGAGGCTGGCGCCTGTGGCGGGTTGTTGTGTGTCGGCGAGGACAACGGCCGGTGCGAGGAAGGCCAGGAAGGTGGATGGTTTCATTGTGAAAATATTATAGGTATATATGATATAATGGGAATAGACCGGCGCGCAAATGCTTTGCGTTGTTGCCTACGAGGAACAAGCAACGCCAAGCTGGCCGGTGCGGGTCGTGGGGGACGGGGTCTGGAGTTGGCGAGGCAACAGTGCCGCAGATGGAGGTGGAGAAGAGGTTGGAAGTGACCGATGTGACTCAGATGAGTCTCTTCGCAAATAGAAGTTGAAAGGGTCTCAGAATTAGCCACTTAAAGGTCGAGCAAGTTGTGTTGGATTTGTCGTAATCAGGCAACCGGAATAGGGGGCCAAACACGGAGGGCAGTTTTCAGAAGCGCCTTTACTCTCTCAATTGTCAGAATTCAATTCACTCTTAGTCGTAGAGGAGGATTGAAAGAGAAAACGAAGAAGAAGAAAGACCCCGAAAAAAACCGAAACAACTCAGGGGAAAAGGAGATTACGTTCTAAAGGAAAATCAAGATGAAGCCAGTCAGGGCGAGGGCTTGATTGGCTGAGCCGCTCTTTGGCTTTCCTTGGTTCTCTTTTGCTCTGGGCCGTGGGTGGGGGGTCTGTCCCTGAATTCTGCGGGTTTTGATTGGTTACCCGATTTCCCATCTTTGAGGTTATCTGTTCTTTAATCGGTTTGCTGTGAGGGCCATCCAATAATTTCATCTTCATATTGATATGCATCTGCATCTGCAAAGTACTCCGTACTTCGTACAGCATACCTTACTCTATAGTCCAACGCAGTAGAACCCGGTTATAACGAACCCGGTTTTGATGAATACCTGGTTTTAACGAACCAAAACTGGTGCACCAATTAATCCGCCATAGTAATAACGAAATTTTCTTACTGGAAACTTCGTTAATTCTCCCATACAAAATTCATTAGATCGACGTTTTACCACCAGATTTTTGACCAGTTTTCAACCAATTAATAGACCCTGTAGTAGTCACATGCTCTCTGGCCATTTTAAACCAATCAAGATACCTCGCCGATCAATCCTAACCCGCTAACTCGAAAGTGCTACCACAAGAGAAGCGCTAAAGTAGCGCTTCACTCTCTACGAAGTAGTAGAGGGCTTATTTGAATATTTCATTAAACCCTAGGGATGAAGTTAGGAGAGAAAATAGAGAAATACTGGGAAAGTTTTCGGAGTGTCAAATTGAATATAAACTAGAGTTATATATTTTACATATGGGACCTGGATGTAACGAATATAAACCCGTGTCTCCATATGTTCGTTATAACCGGGTTTTACTGTACTATAAATATTAGAAAACCACGTTCCATTCCATCAAGTTCTAAGTATAGCCCAAAGACATCCCGAGGCTTAACGGATAGTGCCACAGGCGCGAACTCAAAGCGAATGAACGAACACGCCCCACAGGCAGGATGACGACGCGTATATATAGACGATAGCAAAAACCAAGACGTTGAAAACACTTGCTCTTTGCATCAATCGGATCAAAGGAACTGGATCATCAATTTTCCAAATGCTAGGTGGGGTCCCGAGGGCGCGGTGCCTTGCACTGGTAGCAATCCAACTGTCGACCAGCCTTGATGTCCGGTTTAATGCGCACTTGGGTTGTTGTTTGGGTCCCAGCGCAAAAAGCACCTCCAGCCTCTAAAACAAGCGATTGAGATCAAAATGCCCACACAAAGAACAGAAGTTCAGCTTCAGGGGCCCGGCGTGTGTTCTTCGGTTTTGCAGTGCGCGCAAGTGTTTGCGGTATTGTCCGTGGACGTTTCCATTAGTGTAGCTTCTCTGTCCTGCGGAGAGACCGGGGGCGGCGACTTTTTAGATAGATTGGCCCGCAGGTTTTTCAGCCTGACCTGCTCTCGCGATCTGCGAACCGCAAGGCGTATGTCGCTGGGCAGGGAGTTGGTTTGTACTAAACAGTCCGCACAGGCACGACAGTAATACCCGGATTGGGCGTTCTTCGACTCGACGAGTCGGCGCTTGCTGCTGGGAGCGGTGATCTCACCGCAGTGGACACATGGGCTTTTTAAGACTCGGGGATTGGTTTGCATACGGGTCGCTCTGAGCTTTCTGAGCGCTGCGATTTTAACGGTGCTTGGTAAGGAGTCTGTTTCCAGTAGGGACCGCGTGCATGGCTGGCAGTAGTAACCTGCCGCGGGATTCTGGGGCTCAACAAGCCTACGTTTGCTGCTGGAGATGGTTATGTCGCCGCAGTGCATGCAGGGGTATTCATCGCGACTTTGTTTCATCTGTCTGGGAGACTTGGAATAGCCGGGGGACCCGGAAGTGGGGTGAGGCAGGGGCTCTCCCTTCGAAATGTCTGTTGCATTATTTTTTGAGGCGCCAGGATCAGGTCTCCTCTTCCGTATCCCTTTGCGGTACTCAAACGCTGCGAGATCTTGTTCGGTCGGGAGGCTGCCGTGATGATTGGTATGCCGGACGCATGTGCGGCAGTGAAACCCAGCAGAAGGGTTATTCGCATCAATGAATTTACGACTACTTCTCGGAGCAGTCATCGTGCCGCAGTGCCTGCATGGACTTACTTTGCTGGCTTCTCCGCTCGCCCTCATCCGTCTTCGTCGATAGATCGATGCAAGCTGCTCCTCGTTTGGGAGATGGCCATGGATACGGTTGATCCGAACACACGCTTTACAATGCCAGCCGCTGGAATAGTTGCCAGGTTCGACATGTCTTCTAGCCTTGTGGGTAGTTTTTCCACCGCAGTGCACGCAGAAATCTGATACCTTGGCCGCGGAAGTCTCATGGCGACATTGTTGAGTCCATAATCCCTTGCCGTGGCCTTGGAGAGTGCGTACAGGTCTTAAGAGATCGCCGAGAAAGCTCCGTAGCGAGAACAAAGGTTTGTTGGCATGGTGTGGACTTGTTGCAGACCAGCGATGTGTGCAATGGGTGTCGCGTGATCGAGAAAATGACCTTAGGTGTTGCGTTATGGTATGTCGTGTTTGCTGTCCAGTGCGGAAGAATTGCGCATAGGATATGTTGCATTGATATCCGAAAGGACGCAACGACATGGCGAAGGTTCGTGTAGCCCCGGAGACACTCGATTTGGCCTATGCCGGCATTGTAGGGGAAATACGTGTATTTGAATTGGGCTGACTTGTAGCTTGTGCTCGACCGCAATCGCTTTTGAGTATGAAGGATGTAATGGTGATCAAATGCTCTGAATTCGACACGCGCAAATAAAGTTCGTGGTAGCTTGCCCAGGGCAGATGGGCCTTGGCAATAGTAGTGCCTTGATTCTCAGGCCTACATGGAAATTCTTAACGTTGACCACTAGGGCGGCCATTAGGAATTAGTACACAAAGCAGGAAATAGAACATGGAATACTTTGGCTATCAAAGAGAGACTTCAGAGGAAAAGAAGAGGAGAGAAGAAGAACGGCAAACTATCTCTACTGACACAAACAAACATGGTCACGTGACTAAGTGACTGGACAGAAAGCTTGCGCCTCTTTTGATATGCACTATAGTATAATCTATTAGACCACAGTCTAGCTAAATCTAGCTAATTTTGATTATTGCCAAGGTCATCCATAACCAAAAGGATTGCTGCAACAAGTTCGTTCAAATTTCTTTCCGTTCATCATAAGGCCCCTTGGGTATAAAATTCAGAGCATCTCATCCCAGTTCGGTGTGACTGTGAACTTGCCAGATAATTGGCCCATAGACCAAACGTGTTTTTGTGTGTCTTCCTCCGACTCCGGTGGCACTTTCGACAAGATGACGGCTTCCTGGACGAAACCGACCGGTGCTCCACGATCCAATTCCATACTGATTCCACCCCAGTCTAGGGTAACACGGCCTGACTGGTGTACGTTCAATTTGCCGACACGGCCTGTGGGCAGAGACCATGGTTGGCCAGCTGTGATGATTTTGTTTTCTTTCAATTCGGTTGGCTGCGTGTTTTCCACAATCTCCACGTCATCACCTGCTTCGCGCTTGATCTCATTCTTGGGGGGTACAGTTGCAGTTGCAGGTGCGGCTGCATCTTGGTGTTGGTAGTCTTGGGCGGAACCGGCGACTCTGAGGTAGGGGGTCATCGGCGGGAATTGCATGAGGAACATTTGGCCATGTAGAGGGTTGTCTTCTTCCTCTTCCTCTTCTTCTTCCTTCTCTTCACTCGCTTGGTCATCTTCTTGTCCTTCAACTGCGACCGGTTTGTCTCCGGTAGCTCCTTCAGTGGTTTCCACCTCTGTGGTGGCCTTCTTTGACTCTTTGGGAACAAGAAGATCCCTGATGATAGCCAAATCTTCCATGTGTCGGTCATATTCGTCAATTTCCTCTTTAGTGTGAAGTAGGCTGCGTGGGTCTGGGATTTCGGGCTCAGGGGTGGGTTGAGTTGATCGTAGTTCTGTTGTGCTCCTCTTTGTTGGGCTCATGCTCTGAGCCGAGCGCACGCGAACATTATGCTCCGGAAGGAAGTCATCGTCATCTGCCTGTGGAATAGCATCCGGCATAGTTGTGTCATCGTCTTGAGGTTCGGGTTTGACCTTGGTAGGCGTACGACCGACATCCTTCGCAACTTTCTCCTTTTCTGCTTTTTTGCGGAGATCGGCGGTTCTGCTTGTGCTGGATTCCATGTTGACGCTGATGACTCTTTCCTCATGTTCGTGTCGCTCAACACGGACAGGACGAAGTCCGCGTTCGCCGCTCGACCTGCTAGGTTGTTTGCCCTTGAAGTCCTTCGGCGTATCCCAATCCTCCTCGTCGCTATCGAGGTTGATATGATCGATGCTGACACGGAGCGCATTCTCTTCATCGTCCGAAGAATCATATGCACGTCCACGGTTGCCCCCAGTAAGACCAGACCGATTGTATCCAGAGCCTGCGCCGCCTGGGCCTCCTCCATATCCACCACCTCCGCCTCCACCACCATAACCACCGCGGCCTCGCTTGCCGCCACGTCCACCAAATCCACCCACGCCCATGGCCATAGGTCCACCACGGCCACGGAACCCAGCACGACGAGCAGTACCACCACGGCCACGCTGAATAGCGGCAGCCTCCTTCAGACGTTCGTTGTATCGTTCCTTTTCAAGTCTCTCGATCTCATCTCGCTCTTGCTTGCTGCGACGCCCAACGGCCTTCGGTTTGTATTTCAGGACTGGTTTGGGTGGCTCGCCACCAAGCGCCGACGGCGGCCGACTGCTGGGCGCAATGCTGCCGGAAGGTGTGCGTTTGTTCAGCGATTGAAGCCGTTGCACTGAAGCTCGACTCGCAGGACCGGGCGCGCCGGTTGCGGTGGGAGCATTTTGCGCAGTGCCCCCGCCAGCGGGAGTCGGAGCGTTTGTGTCAGTTCGGGCACCGCGGTTGGCGGCCCCTCCACGGGCGCTTCCACGAGGGGCGGCTTTAGGAGGCATGGTCGTCACTTTTCAGACAAGGCGCTGATTGCGGCTTGCTGGGCTGTTGGAGAAAAGTTCGTGTAGAGGAGCTGGTTTGCACACCGCGTTCCGTGCAGACTCAGTGTTAGGGTAACAAAGTTCTGCTACCGGTAGCACACGACAACGCGACTGGGATTAAGCAAAACGGCGTTTTGTAAAAGGAATTCAAGCGTTTTGAGGTTTGAGAAAGTTGAGCTCTTCAAAAAAGGTTGCGGGGCCAATCACACCGCCTTTGTCATGTGACTCATCCCACCGGATGCCTATCGCTGATCGACATCGTACTCCCTGGCTATGTGGACGACGATGATTCCACTAAATGGGACCTTGGAGGATAGAAGTACACAAGAAAACTTAAAATCCTTCCATTGACTCCCTGGCTTCCTAGAAGACGAAATCAAGCAAGATTGGAACATATTCTACAACTTGTCACGCTTTAACCTGGCCCTCCCTCGGATGTTTATAATACCTCCGCTACTACCTAGTCGACCGTACACCACATACATGAAACAGACATAGACAATGATAAATAACCCAGTAGCATTGATTCCGAATGAGCGAGTGGATGTGACAAGAAGCATATGGCCCGCAGAAACACTAAGACGCCGAAGTGACACAACAACAACAGATCAACCGCTTGGCAGTGTATAATGGAGGGAGCATGGCTTGTAACCAGAGAAGGGAATGTGGAGTGAGAAGGGCAAATGATGTTAGTATGCTAGTATAATGACTGTATCTGGCGCTGGCCAAAAGAGGGCGAAAGGAGAGAGTGATTGGCCCATAGTGAGGATGGTAAGATGGATGAGAGATCCCATGGCCACGCAGAAAGTTGGAGGTGCGAAACAATTCGGCACTTAGAGATAGCGAGAGAAATCGCAACCTGCAGCTCCACTAGCGCTTCCGCTTCTTATGCTTGTCTGCTATGGACGAAGAGATAGGAGGGGTCGCAGGCGTTAATGAAAACCCCTCTTCCTCATCTTCATCCATCTCTTCCCCGTTCTTCTTCACTGGGACACCCATATGGCGACCGTAACGTCCTTTGCGACCATTGCCCTCATCCTCACTGAGACATCCGTCAATTCCAATGCCTGCATCCTTGCAACGTCCACAGGGGCGCTGACGGTCGCAGCCCTTCTTGCTCTTGCGGCACCGCTGGCAGCGAGGCTTAGTAGAAAGGTCTTCCTCATCCGCGCCGAGCTGGTGCTGGAAGTTGGCCGAGCCTCCCGAGACCTTTCGGGAAGACGCCGGGCTGAGAGGTGGAACAGGCGCCGCTGACTTCTCGGATGATTTGCGAGGAGCAGGCATAGCAATCTTGCTTTTGTTCAGTTTTGCAGGTGCAGGCTTCTGGCTGCGAACCTTGAAAGACGCAGGGCGGCTCTTCGGCTTCTTTGCCTTGGGTGCAAACTCCTTGTAAAGAATATCCTCCTCGGCTTCACTTTTGATACCATCATCTGCACCATCCGAGCTGTGGTCGCTGCTATCGGCGCTGGGAAGGATGTCATCCAGACCCTTGAGGTGGCGCTTGATGGTTCCGGGCGGCAGCATTGGGCTTGAGTCCAGCCTCTGGCGACGAGCTGGCAAGTCATCCTCGTCCTCGCTAAAGTCTTCCCCATCGCTAGTAGCACCAGTAGACGAGGCAGCATCAGCGGCACCACTGAATGCATCGTCCAATGTCGAGGCAGAGGTGCGTCCGTGAGAAAAATTGGACGCATCGCCTAAACGTATCAATTGCATTGCCACATCCTCATCGGAGATGCAGCTTGCAATAGTGGGGTCAGGTGTAGGCAATACACCTGAGCCACTCACTCGGCTAGCCGAGTTGTTATAGACTCCCGTGTCGCGCATACGGTTTCCATGGTCCGGGACCACGGGAGTCGCATAAATCGTATTGCGCCCAGAGTGCACACCATATTCGCTGTGGCCATAGCTTTGCGGCGATGGAAGCGCATGCTGATAGCTATACGGGCGTTGCGGTGGACGTGCGAAAGGCGACCCAGCGCCTTCCTGGCCAATCGATCGACGTTGGGGAGAGATGGAGGAGGTGGAGGTAGTGAGGGGCACTTGGGGAGGAACGAACAGTGGGAGCTCCTAAGGGGAAGAGATTGATTAGTGACAAGTCTTTAATAGATGAAAAGTCGTGTCGCATGAGTCACTCACAGAGCTATCGAACTTGGGTCGTTTCCGACGACCATCTTGTAGTATGTTTTCCATGCTGATGTCAGAGCTAGCAAATAGTTCATTGCGAGCCCTGCGAGCATAAGCGCTCTCGGTATCACTATAGTCATCATCATCATGGAAACCCCCATGGGTGCTCGAGGCCCGGCTTTTGTTGCCTGCACGGGAGGGAGGCTTGTGCTGAGAAGCGCTACGGAGACTCCTGTTCGACGGAGAGGTGCTGCGCTTTCTCGCAAGACGAGAGGCTGGCCGTGGTGGCTGATCCAACATCGGCGCCGCGCCATCTACCATCTGGAAAGGCTCTGCCAGACTGGGCCGCTTGCGAGGCTCGACATTGAAACCGTTATAGAAGTGATCCCCATATGGTTGAATAGGAATGACTCGCACGTATACAGTCCTATTGTTCTTGAGATTCTCGTACCTTGCAATGAGGGTGGTCCCGTGTTCATCCTCGAAGCTGACCCCACTAGCAGCACCGTCATATATTCCATAGAAATTTTTGACCGTTGTGACGATCGAATCCGTGGTATCGTGAGGATAGATTTGAACGCGCATCGGAATACGAGCTCGGACTTTGGAGTTCTCATCGAGAAGCAACTCAAAGGCGATGTTCTTGGGTGCTGGACCTTTAAGCGACAGGTCTCGAGCTACAGTGGCAGAGTCTGCCAGACCCGCTTGCTCGACCAGGCCAGAGAGGCCTTCATGCTGAACCGCTTGCATATCAAAGTGTTCCAAATTTGAAGAATACTCCACTGCTATACCAAAGACTGCATCAACCCACTGCTTGTGTGCCGTAGAGGGCGGGAATGTGATCCATGGCAAGACACAGAGGAAGGGTAGGTGTAGAGGGAAGAATCCATCAAACCTACCACAATTGTTGAATTCGAAATATCAGGCTGGTGGATGGACCACCCCCGGGTCTTGATGTATAGAAACTGTCGAAGCAAAACCTTCGATGGAGGTGGGAGGGAAATCTGCAGTCGCAAGAGCCGGAAGCGACTCTAGAGAGTAAACGTGGGCAATCTTCAGGAAAACAGATCATAGAAGTTAACACAATGGTGTTTCAAGTGCTCGAATATACAATAAGGATGGGGTTTATCTTGGGAGATGATGGATGAATGTATCGCTAACCGAGTCCGGCCGACCTTGGGAGCGAGCTTGGGGGGAAGCAAGCGAGATGACCCGGAAAAGAATGGGGAGACTTGAACACACCTAATTCAAAACAAACAGAGTCCTCCAATATCGCAGATATCTGGATTGTCTAAGACAGGGCGAAGGGTCGAAGGATGGGTTCGGTCGAGGTCGGGAGGGGATTGTCGATTCTACGAAGCGCTGAGGCTATGTCAGCGGTGGCATCTCCAGGATTGAAACGGGGTCAGGGGAGTAAAAAGTGAGATTGAACAAGAGTAGAGATATATACCCAATACTGTTGACAGCGCTGATGGCGATTTGTTCGAGGGGTTGTTGGATGGAAGGAAGAAAGTTGAAGTGGGTGCGTACGATGGTTTCACCTAAAGCGAGAAAACGGCCTGTCTGGGTCGGTGACATGGCGATTTGCGCTTCCGGCACTCATCGCAGCAGCCATCACATTCCAAGTCATTACTGAATCTATATAAAATCTTCATTTGATTTGCAACTATTCTATGCATCGAAAAAAATAACTAGGTGTGAAACCATTCCAATGCTATCTCTTTTCGCAAAGGCGCAATGGCTGTCGCAAGCCGAATGCCATTGCGCCGAGTGACGGAGCACTTTGCCTAACCCTCCTTCTTGCATATGATGTACGAAAATGAGAATTTAATCCGATCTTTGACTCTTCAGGTCATAATGTAAACGGGTGTGGGCTACCTAAGACTGTTGGGGGGGTGGAGGATGCAGCGCTTCACACAAAGCAAGTAGCTTAGGTACCTCTGTCGCTACAAGCATCTAGGGTATCGAGGGCCGAGGGCGCAAAATGGGATAAAGAAATAGCGCCCAATAGATTTATGGGCTTGCAGCTAGTTTCTAGCTTGACCACGTAGCAGCCCATAGCTACCATTTTTTTGGTCTGTAGTGGAGGTGTGCGCTTGGACAGAATTGACATTTGTCCAGTCATTTTCCCACCACCACCCTTGTCGCATCGCTCATTTACTATGCGGATTGGAAAATATTAGATATTGCGACACTTGTTATGTGGTTTGATATCAAAATTGCCAGCGTAGGGTGATTGATAGACGGTTTGTTGATCCGCTTCTAGGGCCGGAGCTGGAGATTTATACTCAACCGAGAGGATTTCAGCAAGAGAACCAAACCGTTTCAATTCCCGAAATAACCCCTTTCATATTATCGCATGACTCTACGGAGTTGTCTCGCATGATCTGCACCTTGGATTTACCCCTCCTTGGACCGACGTAAGAAGGTTAAAAAAGGGAATCCCGGATCGGCGTTACAGATCATTCCTTTATCCTTGGAGCCTGGCTACAAAAGGGAGATCGAAATATAGCAAATCCGTGATCCCACAGTTTTAATGATTCCTTAAGAAAATAGCCGATGAAAAGGGGGAACATTTCTGCTTGGTGGAGTCAGGCGGTGATGCTGAGAGACTGGGCGCAAAAGGTCCTTTGGAGATGAATTGACGATGAAGATCATCGGATCCGAGAACGTGGGTATCGTCTATATAGTTTACTCCAAAACTTCCCATTTCCTCTGATCTGAAGCCCCGCACCACCTGGCAAGACTGAAAAAGCCGACGACCGTCGCAATGATAGGAGTGGGTTTCGGTTGATCACAAAGCTGCCAAACAGGAACCGCTTGATTCCGGGTGTCCCACCTCTTGTGACGGCGGTGTGGCTATCACGTGGTCTCGTGTAGATAGCGCGTCAGATCTAGATTATGCCATAAAAGGGCGATTGCACTCACAAAAGTAGATGTTTTTAAGATATTCTTGTCGGAATCTATGTATAATTAGAGATTAGATTTCTGGATAATTTTATGTATTCTTTCATTCCGTTTGGGGTGTTCCTGAATCGAAAAGGATGTTCAACCGACGTCGAAGGAGACGCGCCGATAATGTTAATGACGTCAAAAGTTTAGCAAACATGGCAAACTGAGTACAAACAGAGCAAACATCCAACCCTCAATCAACGTCCCGAGTCCCGACCTCGGGATGTGCCAACCATAGAACCTTGGGTTGACATTAATTTTAACAAGTTGTTCATATTTGGAAAGCCCCGATTTCATACTCTCACCACAAGTACATAGAGTGAATAACGTATGAAATTGAAACCCTACAACGGAACAAAGCGAGAAGCTAGTTGGAATCGTTATAATTTGCCTCACGGGCCTACTTGGGTTGATAGACCTACTCCAACTTTCGATTAGAACGCTAGGAATTCAGGCCACAACAAATCCAGATCGTTTGGCACATAATTGCCTATGTACTAGCTACAACAAGACTACTAAATACATCACAATTTAGACATTCACAAACTTTGTGGGGCAGTAGCAGTTTGCATGGTAGGAAGGTATGCGCGACCGTAGCTTCCGATTTAGGAATAGCGCACATTGTCAGGAACAAGGGACGACACGGCCTCCCTTCGTCGCTATGACTGTCACTTCGGACATCATTCATTCATTTTCGTTAACCCAGTTCCAGCGTCCTTCTTTCCCCCCGTCCTAGGTAACAAACATTAAGTGACGTTCAAGTGACGAGCTTGCGATCATTCGGGAAGGGACGACTGAGCGGGTCCAAACACTGTTTATTTTGCCTGGGTCGGCCAATCACGCAGGGCAACTCCGGTCCCCCAACTGAGCAAAAAGTAAACAACACCTCTTGACCAACTTCAAGATAGATTCAACAACCGCGTCTTGCAACTTCATCGTCCGTCATTATGGATGCCAAGGTAAGCTAGCTTCGTTTTGTTGCTCTAATTCCCCGATTTCTCTGTTCCTACGCGTCAATCGCGCGCAAAACTGTACCGCGTTCATTATCGCATCATCTTATGTATTTGCCCGCTCCGTCTACATTTGCTTGATTTTATACCAAATTGGAGAGATTGTTGCTAACTTAGATTACAGCCACAGCGCTTCCGAGCCGTTGGGGATGAGAATGTGCCCCCTCCATCCCTGCATCAAAATCACAAGGTCATACATCAACGAAACAAGTCAAGCCCTGCGCTGAGTATGATGGCTCAGAACAACGCTGGCCGACGTGCGTTTGTCGATGTCAGCAACACAAAGGACATGAGCCGAGCTAGTCGGGATGACTCTGGCGTTGGTGGAAAGCCTGCCCAAGTGGAGGTTAAGGCTCCTGGGCTGTCCCAGCCAGCCCAGCGCCGCATGACCTTGTCAGGTACCAGGGGCTTGGTTGAAAACGGTGCCACAACAAAGCCTATGAACCCTGCTGGCAAGGCGCCACTGGCGTACAAATCGAAGCGAAGCAATGCCATATACAAAGACCAACTGCACACAGTCCCCGAGAAGGAATCATCCAAGGAAACAACCACAGATACAGAAGCCAAGGCCAGTCACAAGGTAGCGGAGAAAGCGCGCCACTCGGACAATATTGTGGTGGAGGCTTCGCATGGGCAGAATGTGGATCTCCC
This sequence comes from Penicillium italicum, assembly GCA_002116305.1. Lineage (NCBI taxonomy): Eukaryota > Fungi > Ascomycota > Eurotiomycetes > Eurotiales > Aspergillaceae > Penicillium > Penicillium italicum. The sequence goes on along the minus strand of KZ108090.1, from coordinate 315,381 downwards.
CAGCCTCGTCGAGTCTGATGCCCTCGTATCCGAGACTGAAAATACGAAAGAGCACGCACATATCAAGGAACCCGTGCCAGCGGTATCAGAGCCTGAGGAATGGGACGGGGATGATACCGAGTATCATATCGCACCCACCTACTCCTCTCGTGGGGATAACTCCGACGGAACTACTGCCGTCATTTATCCATTCATGAACAATGTCACTACTCGTGAGATGTTCCGGGCGAAAGACATTGTTGAAAGTGAGCAAAAACAAGAAGACCTTGACGAGGAATCGTTGGATACAACCATGGTCGCGGAGTATGGTGACGAGATTTTTCTTCACTTAAGGAAGAAAGAGGTATGTTTTGCTTCTTCAATGCCGGACAACCAATTTGAACTAACCAAGTCTCTAGATCGAGATGCTTCCGGTCCCCGACTACATGGCCCGCCAAAGTGAACTCCAGTGGTCAATGCGCTCAGTCCTGATGGACTGGCTTGTTCAAGTTCACCAGCGCTTCAACTTGCTCCCTGAAACTCTGTTCCTCACGGTCAACTACATCGACCGTTTCTTGTCGTACAAGGTGGTTTCCATGGGCAAGTTGCAGCTTGTTGGCGCGACCGCGATCTTCATTGCTGCCAAGTTCGAGGAGATCACAGCCCCGTCTGTGCAAGAGATCGTTTATATGGTTGACAGTGGATATTCTGTTGACGAGATTCTGAAAGCAGAGCGGTTCATGCTCACCATCCTCGACTTTGATCTTGGATGGCCTGGCCCTATGAGTTTCCTTCGCCGCATTAGCAAGGCTGATGAATATGACCTTGAAACTCGCACTGTTGCCAAGTACTTCCTTGAGCTGGCTATTATGGACGAGCGTTTTGTCTGCACTCCCCCCAGCTTCATTGCTGCTGGAGCCCATTGCCTGTCCCGTTTGCTGCTTAACAAGGGCAACTGGGTATGTTGGCTTTTCTATTTACTATATTGTAATACTGCTAACGTTCAGCAATAGACACCAGCACACGCCTTTTACAGTGGTTACCTCTATTCCCAGCTGATTCCGGTACTGAGCACACTGATGGAATGTTGTGAGAACCCTCGCCGCCACCACGCCGCCATTTTTGAAAAGTATTCGGATCGTCGCTTTAAGCGTGCCTCGATGTTTGTTGAAGCAGAGCTTGCCACGGACTTCGTTTTGCCCGAGGCCACTGCTCTCAATGATCCCGATCGCTTGGACGGCTATGCAAACTACTAATTCCTTGCCTCAAACTAATGCCCCGGTGGTTTGCAAATACCATGCATACCTGGCACTCAGATTGCTAGTACTCACCACCATCCACGATCTCTAAGTTTATCACTAAGCTTATTCCTCGTTTTTCTTTCAACATGGCGTTTTTTTTCCCTTTCTTTTCTCGGAGTGAACTGGCGAATCGGTTCTTTTATGCATGGCGTTTGCGCGTTAGTCCAGTCTTTTCCACCGCCTTCATTCTGTCATTTGTTTTGCTCCTTTTGACTTCTTCCCAGCTCTACTGGGCTGACGACGAGATGACTTGACGCCACCATTTTCCGAACATGAGAGATAATGGTCGGAAGGCGTTGACGATGATTTGTTTCTCGCCGGGCATTCTAACTGCCTTTTTTTTCTTTTTCGTTTTTTCAGGGCTGGGGAAATGGCTTAGTGGTGGTAACTGGGTTAACCGTTGATACACTCTCTATCTACACAAGTCACCTGACTGGCTCTGCGCCACCTTCTGTATGTTGTACTGTCCTAGTAGTAGTCGAATATGACGTCATATTTCTACACCTAACCTCCTACGCAGCGTAGCCTTGGGTAGCAACTACATGGATGTATTATATCTATGTGATACATCCATGTTGATGGACTCAATGTGATTTCAATTGTCATGGTATCTACTCACTTAGTCTGAATTATACATTTCAGGCGAGATTTGCAATTTGCTGACCTCTTGCCGCACTGCAAGAATGAAAACCTTTCTAAGTGGATCGGTAAGATTACACAATATCAATAGAACTTATACCATCCTGGAAATAATACGGAGCACATATGTATCCCATAGTAAGGGGGTCTGCAGTCCGGGACATCGGCATAAGCAAACCCGAAGCATTTAATTTCGGTACAGGGAATTGGTTTCTCTGTCATCAAATACACGAAGAGAGAAATTCACCAGAGCCTACTTCAACAAGAAGATGCCCCTGCGTGCAAATCGAGAAGCGAACTACCCCGGAGGCAGTAGGAAGGATGCGGTTCCAGAATGCCGCACAAAGCAGCTGCTATTGAAGTGGTCAGCTCTCGGTAGCCTATTCGTGAGTTATCGCCCCGTACCTGATTTGACTAGTATGTCCGTAACCTTAAATTGCGGTATGTACATATTTGATATGTATAATTATTAAGAAAGCATAGGTGTGATGTATACCTTCTATAAGATATTTGTGCCTCGCACAGCTGCTATTCGGATCGACTGGAGTGGATACTGCTCTCACTAGTGCTGTAGTGCCTCTGTAAAGTGTCAGACAAGCTCTTAGTACTTTCGGTGCAGGCCATTCGGCCAGTAAGTATAGTAGACGATGGACTATTTGCGGCGATATGGTCAATAGGAGCAAAGAAGGAAAAAAACAAAGAAGAAGACCAATAGCAATAGAGGATGAAGGAACAAAGAAATAACTAGACCTATAGGAATAAAGAAATAATAGAACAATGCAAAAACAGACGAATAGGAATATCACCTGCCAAAAATAAAGTTCACCATTCTCTTGCATCACTCAGCTATCAACTTTCTCCCTCTTCGCCATGCGATCATTTTGTTTCCGTACCCTGCTCCTTCAATCTTATCAATCGAAATGACTTCGCAGCATTCCTGGTTCCGAGGCCCCGAGCTCCGTAGTATTGTCTTCGATGTCCCTACGCCCTCTACCTGGATTGTCCTCAAGCGCGTTAACGAACACGAGCACCGAAAGGATCCCGACCACTCCGCTGTCTCCTATGCCTCCGTTAAGTACCAGTGCAAGAAACACGAAGATGCTAGCAAAATCGCGTTCGTTAGGATATATAAGCAACTGCCCCACCTCGGCACAGAGTTTGACGATTATACTACCCGCGCTAAGCAAGCTAGGGCGTGGACTCCGCCCGAGCTAGTAGCATACAAGACTCTTACCGATAAGCAGTCGAAAGTCACCCCCCGCCTCCTAGGATATAGGGAAGAGGAGCAAGAGAGCTCCGCTCTTGTACCCGCTGGCTTCCTGGTCTCGTTTGCGTGGGAGCAAGTGCCTGGTGTTCAGCTAGGGGATAGTCTTGGCGCAAAGGTCTTCTGGGATATGAGTGATGATCAACGCCACCATATTCGGGAAGCCTTTAAGAACAAGACAATCCGGCGAGTTAATGCCTCTATTCTACGTTACTTATAATACATGTGTACTAACATCGGCCCCTTTTAGTGAGACCGAAACTATTGGCTTTCGCCCTTTGTTCTCTGGTGCCTCGCATTTAGTTTGGGATTCCGCCTCCGGTAATCTGTATGACACTCCTTCGCAGTTGTACTGTGCTTGCTCCAAAGGGATTTACTAATTTGTAGCCGATAGATTTATGGTCGGCTTCCGTCAGTGGATTGAGGTTAAGCCAACACCCTGGAGTGAGGCAAAGTCCTACTGGTTCGGCTTAGCTAAGCCACCCAAAAAGGTCAACTGGTCTGAATGGGTTAACAGACCTGATACTTCTAATTGGAAGTTTTAGACAGCCTATTTTCTCTTTTTATGAGGCTTTGCTGCTCTGGAGACAATCCAATAAATTCAAATCCTGAATTTGTGGCCATCTGGACTTATATCAGGACTTATAAGGTGTCGAAATATGACAGAATTCAGGGTGTAAAGCAAGGTATGATAAGATCAATGAATGCGCATAACTAACTGTACGACAATGTATGGTAAAAATGGCAGATATGGATGACTCCTAACTAACTAAAATGACAAAACTCGCTGTTTAAACAATTTGCCCAGGTGAGCGGTAGAGATGACTAACCGTAATATATATGGATAGTATGCTTGGTACTCGAAGACATGATGATCAAGGTATAATACCCGATTTCAACCATATATTTAACCTTGAACTTTGACATATGTCGGGCTTATCACTTCATGATCATACAAAAGGTATAGGGTGGTATAAAACCAAAACCGCACAGCTGAAGGGATGTCTCGTAAATCATTTTCAATTGTCTTCCCATCTAAGATGATGTAGGCGCTGTGTATGTTTTCAATCCAAAGCCCCACCTATGCAGATCACTGATCAAGCCCGTTGAACTCAATCAACTTCTTGACAGCCTCAATCACTCTATCAGCAAGACTGGTACCATCGGATACAACCGAGGGATTATCAAATCTCTCTGTCAGAGCCTCGTCTAGCATGGTGCGAAGCCGCGAAACAAGCACGCCGATCCGGGCCCAACCGCGTAGACGGAGCCAGCCGTCTACAACTAGTCCGCGACCCACAGTGTCGAGTTCTATAGAGCCGCAGAAGAGAAGTAGGGAGTATGCGTTGAAAGCTGTAAGGAAAGAAAAGAAAGTTAGAAGCTTAATATCTCGAGGAAGAGAAGAAAAAAACTCACGGGTAAGATCGCGGATGAAGACCTTGCTGGTAGCCATCTTGGTAAAGTAACTGAGATACGCCGCGGAACTGGGGTAGCCAGCCGCAGAGAAGAGAATGGAGCTAGGGTGAATGAACACACGACCGTTCTCCTGATTGAAGTACTTGATAGTGCGAGCATCCGGGTCCACCTCGACGGTACCAGTAACCGAGCTGGCAAACTTTTTATCCGGGAACGAGATCTGCGCGACCTGCGGCTGGAAGGCTCCAGCAACAAGGGCGCGGATCAAGTTGCGGTTGGCTGCGTTGCGGTTCCACGCCGAAGCCGAAGAATCGGAATACTGGACTGGCAGGACGCCTGCGTCTTTGAGGGAGGCGATGAACTGCGCGCGGTTGGAGGAGATATCGCGCAGCGTCTGGTGGGAGAGGAAGTTGGCGGCACACCATGACTGGGTACCCCAGTAGCCGCCCTGCGCGCGGGTTCGCTCGGACCAGGCCTGGTATGCTGAGAGGTCGGTGAGGAGGTCGCCGTCGCCCGGGCGGGAGAAGCTTGCTTTGGCGGCATTTGCTTCGTCGCGCTTCTCGCGTGGTGAGACGAAGGGGCTCTTAACTGTTAGAATGGCTGCGATTGTGAGACAGGGTTCCATGCAGCCGAAGATGGAGCCGTAGATCATGAGCTTGGCGCAGCGGAGGTCAGCGGGAATCATGGAGAGGTAGCGGCCCAGGGCTGTGAGTCTGTCATGGTCTAGAGCGCCTACGCGATGCAGGAAGTTCAATGCACCTTCGACGGCTATGCTTTCTGGTGGGGTGATAGTGTTGGCTAGGAAGGTGGCGACATCCTCGATTCCTTTCATGGATTTGACGGATAAACACAGCTGCTCTAGGGGAACCCGGCGGATTTCTGGGTCTGGTCTCTGGGCCATGTTTGATTCGGCTTTGCGGGTATATAGCTTATAGCAGATACCTGCGCGGACACGGCCTGCTCGGCCACGACGCTGTTTGCAGGCGGCCTGCGAGGCCCATACTTCTTGGAGACGGACCATGTTGTCCTTGGGGTCGTAGCTCGTTTCCTTGACTCGACCAGTGTCAATGACGGCAACAACATCCTCGATTGTGATTGAAGTTTCTGCGACATTTGTAGCCGCAATAACTTTTCTCTTTCCTCTTGGTGCACTCTGGAATACTCGTCGTTGTTCGGCTGGGAGCAAGGAGGCATGCAATGGCAGAGGATGCATGTCGGGAATCCTCTTGACTGCGTTCAGACACCTATCAATCTCTAAAGTACCAGGGAGGAAGATCAAGATGCCTCCTGGCTGGTCTCCTAACTGGGCATCGATGTATTCGACAGTTGCTGCGATCAAATCGTAATTGATTCCCATACCCAAACTCCGTAGGGCCTTTCCAAGTGTTTCTTCACCCCGAGAGGGTTCTTCCTCTTCTTCATATTCCTCGGCAAGTTCTGGCGCAAATGATGTGTACCGGATAACGTCATCCAAGTAGTAGTCTTTGACAGGGAATGTTCGGCCGGGAATGTTCACCAGTCCAACAGATCTCTGACTACCAAAGTATCTCATGAAGATGTCAGCATCGAGGGTGGCACTCATGAGAATAACCTTCAGGTCCTTGCGGTAATTTAGAACGTCCCTCAACAATGCCAATAAGAAGTCTGTATCCAGACTTCGCTCGTGGACTTCGTCGACTACCACGTGTGATACGTCTGCGAGAGAGCTTGCGACATTTCCATCCGCATCGCCACCTGATTGGATCCGGCGCAGCAAGACACCAGTAGTCACGAAAGTAATCTTTGTTGAACCAGGCTTGGCTTTCGACTCGCCTCGGATCACATATCCGACTTCATCACCGACTACTGCGCATCGCTCATCGCTGACTCTGTCGGCAAGACCCAGGGCTGAGATTCGTCGTGGCTGCGTGCAGATAATGTTGGCAGCGCTTCCCAGTCCTCGCTGGATCATGTCGTCCAGCACAAACTGTACAGATTGTGTACTTTTACCACTACCAGTCTCACCCGAGATGATAGTCACCTGGTTTGAGTTGATAGCGTGGATGATTTCATGTTGGGTATTCCATGCAGGAAGTGCTTTTCTTTTGCGGGTCATCTCGATCTGCTGCGCAGTATCTTGTTTGGCCTCCCAAGCATCTCGGATCGCCAAGCTTCGTTCCGAGTCAACCTGCCAGTCAATACCTCTGCGATTCTTCCGAGCTGAACGAACAGGAATTTGGTGGGTCTCAGCTGACGACGAAGCCGTCACAGCGGAGATCTCTCGCAATTTACCTGGGTTTTCCATGATGCTCGGGAGGTTGACTTCCAGCCAATCCATAATGTTGAAAATCATGGATTCACCCGTAAAGTTTTCCTCGGCATATTGCACTGCCCGGCGGATCGCACTAAGACGTATATAAGCTGGGACTCCCTTGGCCTGGATTGATATAATAGGAGGTGTAGTTGGATAGTGGGCGGTGGGCTTTTGGAAGCGGAAAATTGTGTTTTGCGGTATGTCGGATGCCTCGCTATTGATCTCGCAGACCTTGGCTGATATGCGGTGATAACGTTCTCCGAAGATGGCCTCCAGTGTAGTCGCTTCTTCTGCCCAAGCCTCTTCGTCTTCATCCGCCACTGACGGGGCCGAGAATTGAGTTCCATGTGCTAAAGTGCCCTGCAAATGCTCAGCAGCCGCCAATTCGTCGCCATCCTTGCTATCCAGAATTTGCGAACACATGTCGGCTGGATAGCCAACAGATGCTAGCCGTTTGATTTTGGCCTCACGAGCGAGATTACCAGAACCAAGACTGACTCCAGCTGAATATCCTTCCGGGAGAGACCACCTTGGAAGGTCATCGTCAGGAACATAGATGAGAAGCCACTCCAAGATCTCTTCGCGGTCTTTACATTCCGTTGCAGCTTCTTCCACATGGCTGCGGCGGAACCCTAGACCGGTGAATTCGTCCGCAATGACTTTCTTTTGGTTTTCGGGGATCTTCACGCCATATGGGTTCCATACTGTATGTTGCCGCAAAAGACCTTCGATATCTCGTCGAATCCGTGTACCCATATCCACCTTGGGCGCTTGCGACCAGATACGTTTACTCCTGGCATCTCCATTTCCTAGCCCCAATTCCGCATTTGAGGCCTTTTCCTTTGCCTGGGCCTTCTCACGATCTGCTCGCTTCTTTGCCAAATCGGCAGCCGCGCTCTCTCTTTCTTGTTTGGCTAAGAAGGGATCTGCCTCGTACATCCAGCCCTTGCCTTCCCGAGTCTCTGCTGCTTTAATTTCTCCAAAGTCCTCCTTCCACAGTTTCTTGTATGTTGGGGGCATCATCATATGAATATTGCGCATATTGCATACTCGGAACAGGGCAAATGCTGCACCGAAATGGCGCGCTTCGAGGGCCGTCGGCTGCCCAGCGAGTTGCTTATGAGAGGGAGGTAGCTTAATTGGTGGGATCACAATCAATTCCTTGGTTTTAGGATCTATCTTCTTCATCGTTACGGAAGACACAAAGCCGTCGGCGGTTTTAATCTGCAGTTTTCGCAATCTATCAGCATCTGGTATGGCATATATGTCTGTAGACACGCGACGAGTGCCATTGGGAGGTTTGGTTACCATGCTGTACTCAGGCTTTTCCCATTTTTGCTTCTGACAGTGCTCCGCCAACATGTTGACTGGTAGCTTCCCTGTCCATGATGCGCCGCCAATGACATCCTTCACGGACGGTTTCTTGGGCTCCTCCGGCACTTGCTTCTTCGCTTCGCCAGCTTTCTCTGCGACGGCTTTGGCTTGTTTCGTACCCGGTTTGGGGCCCCCCTTACCATCGCCTTTCTTCTTAGGTGGCATTTTGTTTGTGGTGAGTGTTGGCGCAAAAGATAACTTTTAGAGCTTCAGGCAAAAGAGCGACCCGCACTAAACCGCTTTGGGATTGCGGGGAGCATACGGAGCAGTGCAGCGACCATGGGAGACTTAACTTTCATCTCTTGGGCTCTTACTCGGTTCACCGATGTAAGGCTTTTATTTCGTTGCTCCCGGGCAATGCTGCAGCTAATATCTACTGTATGACCACGAGTCAAGTTTCTACACCAACCATCATGTCCGGGGAGCACTCCAATCCGAGCAAGGGTGACTCAAAGGAGCAAACTGGGACATCGGAAAAAAGAAATGCCTGTAAGATACCCAGAGTCTTGTCGCTGAAAACTATTTGACTGATCTGCTCTTTTGGCAGTTACCGAACTCCTGGCTCCCAAAAGCAAGCAACCCAAGTACGCAGCTAAAGCCCCGTCTGATCGCAATGCGGCCAAAGGCAGGACTGCATTTGGTGTCCGCGATGGACTAGGCGCCTATATAGCAAAGCCTGAGACATACGCTCCCGATGTCGTAGTTTACCACAATGACGACTTCGTGGCGATCCACGACATGTTCCCGAAGTCATCGCTACACCTCCTCCTTCTCCCCCGCGATCGGACCAAAACGCGCATGCATCCATTTGATGCGTTCGAGGACACCGAGTTCCTAGCAAAAGTTAAGACCGAAACCCGAACACTCCGCAAGTTGGCAGCGGGCGAGCTGCGACGCAAATATGGGAAGGACTCTGCGCAGGAGCAGGCGAGACAGGCGGCGCTGAGCGCTGATCCGCCGCCCGACGAGCTACCACAGGGTCGAGACTGGGAACAGGATATTGTGGTCGGGGTGCATGCAGTCCCATCCATGAACCACTTGCATGTCCATGTATTATCGGTGGATAGGTATAGCGAGCGCTTGAAGCACCGCAAACACTACAATAGCTTCTCGACACCATTCTTCGTCCCAATCGAGGACTTCCCGCTGGCGCAAGATGATGTGCGACGAAATCCGACGGAGGAGGGGTATTTAAAGCGAGATTTCACTTGCTGGCGCTGTGATAGGAATTTTGGGAATCGCTTTGCGGAATTGAAGCAACATCTGGAGCAGGAGTTCAAAGAATGGAAGAAACTGTGAGCTATCGGCGCGTGCTTGTGAAGATATACCAGTACAGTGAAACTCGGTTATCGCTGTTTATCCATATAAAAGTCTCTATCACAAAGTATGCTTCTTTTTAACCGTCTGCACATACATTTAATGAGACCAGCTAAAAAGACATCGTAAGGCCGCATAAGCAGCCGACTATTCTTGTAGAGATTCTAACACATGTATACTTCAAGACCACTTCTAATATCTCTCTGCGTCCTCTCTCCTAACTTCCTTGATTCTAGCAACCTTTTATGCATATAAGCGGGCTAGTTAACCTAACTAGGTATAACCCTTATTCTACTATTCTACTACGCTATCATGAATAGTTTCTAGACTATCTTCCACAACTTATTCTACGGGGTTATATCAACCAATTAGCACGCTCTCTACTAGAGAGTAAAGCGTTACTTCGGCACTTCTCTCGTAGTAGCACTTAAGGAGGTTAGGATGAACCGGCGAGGTATTTTAACTGGTTGAAAATGCTGAAAACCGGGTGACAAAACCTCGATCCAACCGTGCCAAGCGCCCAACATCACCATATGATGCTCTTTTTGCATTAGGCGAGGGTTACATCTCACTTATAAAAGGCATGGATCATATCGAAGAGGAAGCCAAGCTTCTCCCAATAGAAGGAGGACGATTTCGAAATAAGGGCATCCAAGATTGACATCATTTGCACTATTCCATAGTGATTAGAGGAGGCGTAGGTTGCTCCACGGACGTTCCTAGCTTTGTTGGGATTTTCTCACATTTTGCCAGTCTCGTATTGCCTTGACTCGGATTATGGCCGAAGAATAAGCTTCTGGGCCCGTGATAGTCCTACAAGAGGAGATGGGACTTGGGCCTCACCATCCTGGCTAGGATGGTGCGATACACCCCCTCAACCGGCATCAATCGCTGCGCGCTTTTGAAATCTTTAGTTAGATAAATGAAACAGTTGGAACAAAAAGAAGCAAATGGTCTACTTCTACATTTTTGAAATAATGAAATAATTTACAATCTTGCTTTAAAGCGATCTAGAGGTAAAGTAAAGGCGTTAAAGTCTTTATCAAAACAAGCATCAGACACGCCTTTATTTCCTTGGATGATGCCATTCCGCCCCCATGTCAACATCTACAGGCTTCATAGATAAGTGAGAAGCATACAGAGTTATTATTAGCAGTGCAGCACACCTATAAAACTATTTCCCATTCTCTCTCACAGGGAACCTTCCTTTGGCGTCACAGGCGGTAAATTCGTCTTTCGCGATCTGGTTTTTATAACAGATCTCATAGAAACACTAAAACATGAGCACTCAAATAGTCCCAGACGGGAAGTATGCCACCAGCACAGTCTCTCCGGTCGCAGAAATTGACTCAAAAGAAGAGAGGTCCTTGGTATATCTATGAAGCCTCTCCTATTTATGTGTCTGCAATTCTGATTCCTCCAATACAGGTATGGCGCCTGGATATCTTCTTTTTGACGATTGGCTTTCTAGGCTATACATTCAAGTACCTAGATCAAACCAACATTGTATGTTTTTCGCCCCGAGGAACATCCTATGCTGACAACCCATCAGAGCAATGCCTACGTTTCCGGAATGGAAACTGATTTGAAACTTTATGGAAATGAGCTGAATTATTTTACCACTTTCTTCAAGTAAATCGTCGATGCCTTTTTTGTGAGACACTTTTATTGACAATAACAGCATTGGCTACATGATCATGCTATATCCCTCCTGCATCATAATTTCCCACATTGGTCCCTCAATTTGGCTGCCCACATGCGAGGTAAGTAAAGAACCAATTGATGCTGCTTAAGGACGCTAACAAGGTATTTAGATCATTTGGGGTATATTGACTTGCTGTTTATCCACGGTCACCAACGCAAAACATGTAAGAGACAACCGATCCATTCCATTTTATCTCGATTGACGGTTATTTCTTTAGGTCTATGGCCTTCGCTTCCTTATCGGCTTTTTCGAAGGCGCAACTTGGCCAGGTTATTTTACCATCATCAGGTTAATACTCCATTCTACCCTAAGAAGCATGTATGCTAACTCTGCGCTTTAGCCAATGGTACTTGCCTCATGAAATGGCTCTCCGGATGAGTCTTTACAATATTGCGCAACCCGTTGGGGCGATGCTATCTGGCGCAATGCAAGGCGCACTTTCAACTAATCTGGAAGGTGCCCTTGGGCGATCCGGCTGGCGATGGGCATTTATCATCAATGTAAGCAACGTATTGGCGATTTTCGATAGATTTGTGCTAATTCTACAGGGTGTTTGCACCATTTTTATCGCCTTACTGGCCTACACGCTTTTACCAGGCTTTGTACGAACCGACTTCTTTTTACTCCCCGTTATAGACTGACAGGACGTATCTAGCCGGATCGCCCAAACCCTCTTGCCAAATTTTATCTCAGGCCTCGAGATATCGGTAAGGATATCACAATGGAATTTATATTCAGCAAGTGGTTGCTAATATTCCACTGAAGCTGTCGCCGAAGAGCGAACTCGCAGGATAGGCCGTGACCCACAGGTTGGAATTAACGTCAAAACGTTCCTGCGCTGCTTCAAGTTTTGGCATGTCTGGTTTTTTTCAAGTGAGTCAATTCAGTCATTCCGTTTGAAGGAAAGTTGGATTATCTAACCACGCTTTTACATCCATAGTTGCCTGGTCTATCGGAACCAACACCACGCCTTCAGGTTATTTCAACCTTTGGCTCAAGTCCCTCAAAAATGCCGATGGGAGCTTAAGATAGTGAGTACTACTTCCTGTCTTAAGCGCTTGCACTAATCAACCATCTAGCTCGGTTGGTATGCTCAATTATCTACCAATTGCAGGCCAGGCACTCCAACTAGTTGCGGAGCTCTTGTTCAGCGGCTTCAGTGATTATCTTGGTACTCGGTTGCCATTTTTGCTTCTTCACTCAGTAAGGCATTCTAGCAGAGTGAAGAACCCGATACTAATCCGAATTTCAGGTGATCAATATCACGTCACTGATTATTTTGATAATACGACCTAAAAATGAGAGTGCCTACATGGCTGGCTGGTATATGAACTATGTTGGAGCGTGAGTATTAAATTTCTCTTGATACACATGTAGTTCACTCCTTCTAACTGGGACAGGGTTTCGACTATGCTTCTTTGCGCTTGGGCGTCTGCACATCTCGAGAAAGAACCTCAAGTTCGAACGGTTCTCTTCGCGACTGGGACTCTGTTCTCATACTTATTTAGTGCATTCCTGCCTATTGCCGCATATCCCGCCGCGCAGGCACCCCACTGGCATATTGGCGCAAAGCTCTATCTTGGTCTTTCTGTCTTCGCTACTGTACTATTTGTTAGTATATCTTTGATCTTCAAATGGCAAGCCAGACGTGATAAGAGAAAGGAGAGGGCTGAGCACGGTGATTCGTCTGACCCCTGATGGAAGTCATTATCTCAGACAACATGGATGAGCGAAGGAAGCCTCAAAACAAGATGGAATTTTTTTCCTCACAGATTCAACGAGTCTCGTCTGTAATGCCGGGCTTTATCACGCCGTGAAAAAAAAACATTATCGTCTGTAGAATCGGTATAGCTTTGCGAAGTCCGACGAAGGCGTCGGCTATGACGTGTGGGGAAACGTGTAGTGATGAAATTTACGAAGCCGCACGGCCTTTTGAAGGGATTTTTGGGCGAGTGTTGCTTAAGCTATATGCCAAATTTGGTTGGTCGATCTAAGAACGCGATTTTATTATTGCTGGGCGACCTTGTGAAGGCGTAGTGAGGAAAGTCGGCGTACTATACAGGTACAGATCTTGGCGGGATTTAGGGTTCTTGTCCTTGGGATTCAGGCATCAATTTGCTGACTCATGACCCCATGTCGCTACACCGCTCAGAAGGTTCTGCCGCGTCCGCGGAATTTTTTTTATCTTTTCTCTTTAGGAATTAGACCGCAATCTGCAACTGCACGATTCGGTTTTGCCAGTTTAAGAATGGCGCCAATCAAGCGCAAGGGGAATGCCCCTGAAGAAAATACTACTCGCCAGCCCCAAAAACGTGCTAAAGTTGGAGCGGAGGAGGTCAAGAAAGACCACAAGAAGTCCAACGATCCCACCACATCCACTGCTGGGAAAGCTTCAGAACTTTCTGTGCTGCGCGATGACGAGCCCTCGTTCCCTCGTGGTGGCGCAAGTGTTCTGACACCATTGGAGCGCAAGCAAATTCAGATCCAGGCCAACAGAGATGTTCTGTTCGAGCAGAGAGAATCTGGAAACAAGAAACTCTCCCAGAAGACGCCTTCCAACGAATTCGCCGAGGAAAGCGACAACGATGTTGAAATGGAGGACGAAGAAACCACCGCGACTACCAAGAAGTCGCGCAAGAAGAAGTCAAAGAGCAAAAAGTCAGGAGACAAGGAAACTGATGACAAGCAAAATGTTCGCATCGAGGGTCTTAGCTTCAAGGTATGTGCTAGAAAAAGTTTTCACATCGCATAACTCTAACAATTGCAGCGCATTGTACCTGGAGCCATGATCCTGGGTCAGGTCTCGAGCATTAACGCCCACGACATCGGCCTTTCGCTACCCAACAACCTTACCGGATACGTCCCTCTCACATCCGTTTCGAAGGGCCTCGAAGACAGACTTGAGAAGATGTTGAACGACGAAGGCGAAGACGACGATGCCGAGGACAGCTCCGACGACGAGTCGTTTGACTTGAAGGATCATTTCTATTTGGGTCAATACCTGCGGGCGTTCGTTGTGTCTACTGGTAACAACCCCGATGATCCCAAGTCAAAGAGTAAGAAGCGAATTGAGCTTTCGGTCGACCCTAGACAAACAAACACTGGCTTCTCGAAGTCCGATCTTGTTGTGAACTCGGCTGTCCAAGCCTCCGTTGTCAGTGTGGAAGATCACGGTGTGGTCATGGATCTTGGCATTGAAGGCTCAGAGCTGAAGGGCTTCATGTCCTCCAAGGAGACCGACCCCAGTGTGGATTATTCTACCATCAAGGAAGGCTCTGTTTTCCTCTGCATGGTCACTGGTCAGAACCCCAGTGGTAATGTCATCAAGCTGTCCTCCAACTTCCAAACATCCGCCTCGATCAAGAAGTCCAACTACCTCAGCTCGGCCCCTACCATCAATACTTTCCTCCCCGGTACCGCCGCAGAAATTCTTCTCACGGAAGTCACATCGAACGGAATGATCGGAAAGATTATGGGAATGCTCGACGCAACCGTTGATTTGGTCCAGTCTAGCATCAATGGCAAGATTGATCTGGAGAAGAAATACAAGATTGGCGCAAAGATTAAGGGCCGCATTATTTCAACCTTCCCGGCTGCTGAGCCCCTGAAGGTTAGCTTTTCTATGCTCGACCACGTCCTCAAGCTCTCTTCCGATGCTCGCGGTCCCGGCTCTGCTGATGATGCGCCTGCTATTTCTGCAATCATTCCCGAGGTCAAAGTCGTGAAAGTTGATCACGGTCTGGGTGTTTATGCTCGGATTGGAGAGACAAAACACATGGGTTTCGTCCACATGTCGAGACTCTCTGATGGCAAAGTCGAAACCATTGATGAGGCTTCTGGAGCTTTCCAGCTGGATGCTGTCCACGAGGCAAGAGTTATCGGGTACAACTCGATTGATAACCTCTACATTCTCTCATTCGAGAAGAGTGTTATCGAGCAGCCTTTCCTTCGCGTCGAGGATGTGAATGTGGGTGCTATTGTCAAAGGAAAGGTTGAGAAACTTCTAATCGGTGCCGATGGTATGAATGGATTGATCGTCAACCTGGCCGATGGAATCACCGGCCTTGTCCCCTCCATGCACTTCGCGGATACAATGCTTCAATTCCCAGAGAAGAAGTTCCGCGAGGGTCAGAAGCTCTCGCTGAGAATCCTCTCTGTTAACCTCGAAAAACGCCAAATTCGTTTGACCCTGAAGAAGAGCTTGCTCAACAGCGAGTCTACTATTTGGAAGGACTACAAAGATATCACTCCTTCGGCTCAGTCCCCTGGTACCATTGTCAACCTTCAGAGCCATGGTGCTGTTGTGCAGTTCTACGGTGAGGTCCGTGGTTTCCTTCCTGTCTCCGAGATGAGTGAAGCCTACATCCAGGATCCGGCCCAGCACTTCAGACTCGGCCAGGTTGTCAATGTTCATGCTCTGAGCGTGGATGCATCCCTTGGAAGACTTGCTGTCTCGTGCAAGGACCCCTCGACATTTACAGAGAAGTATCGTGAGGCCTTTGAGAACCTTCACCCCGGCCACCTTGTTTCTGGAGTTGTCTTTGAGAAGTCTAATGATGATGTCCTTCTCAAGCTTGACGAGTCAGGCCTCGTCGCTCGTCTCGATGCTGAGCACCTCATCGACGGCCCCCCATCTAAGCAAAATTCGATGCTCTCTAAGCTCCGCGTGGGCCAGAAGCTGAATGACCTCTTAGTCCTCAACATCCAGCGCGCCCACCGTCTTATCAAGGTTTCCAGCAGGGCCAGCTTGAAGAAAGCTGCCAAGCAGAAGAACATTCCGGGCCAGTTCGAGGAGGTCCAAGAGGGCTCCCTTGTCACAGGATTCATCCGTAACATCACACCCGACGGTGTCTTCGTTGAGTTCCTCGGCGGTCTCACTGGCTTGCTCCCCAAGCGTCTTATCGAAGACGCCAACCTCGAACAGCCTCAATACGGGTTGTCAAAGGCGCAAACGATTGTTGTCAATGTGCAGTCTGTGGATCAGGAATTCAAGCGCTTCATTCTGAGCATGAAGCCCGTTCAGGCTACCCAGGCCACTCCCAAGAAAGCGGCCCAGCAGACTGACGAGACCGTTACCAACCCCGTTGATGACAACATCAAGAGCATGTCGGACTTCACCTTCGGCAGAATTGTTGAGTGCAAGGTCGTCTCTATCAAGGCAACCCAGGTCAACGTCCAGCTCGCGGATAACATTCAGGGTCGCATCGATGTGTCCGAGATATTCGACGACTGGAAAGACATCAAGGATCGCAAGCAGCCCTTGCGATTCTTCAAGGCCAAGCAGACTCTCTCCGCCAGAATCCTTGGTGTCCACGATGCCCGTAACCACAAGTTCCTCCCCATCAGCCACCGCACTGGAAAGTACCCTGTGTTTGAACTCTCTCTCAAGCCAAGCTACGTCAAGGCCGCCAATCCTGCTCCTCTTAACATGGAGCAGGTTCAAGTCGGCTCTTCTTGGGTAGGCTTTGTCAACAATGTCGCCGATGACTGCCTCTGGGTCAACCTGTCTCCCAACGTGCGCGGCAGACTCCGCTTCATGGATGCATCCGATGACCTCTCTTTGTTGACTGATATCGAGAAGAACTTCCCCATCGGCTCTGCTTTGAAGGTACAGGTCACCGCTGTTAACGCTGAGAAGGGCCACCTCGACCTCTCTGCCAAGCAGGGATACGACAAGCTCACATTTGGAGATATCTCCGTTGGCATGATCTTGCCTGGTCGCGTTACCAAGGTCACTGAGCGTCAACTCGTTATGCAGCTCGGCGAGTCACTTGTAGGCGCGGTCAACCTGATCGACCTTGCAGATGACTACTCCAAGGCCAACCCTACTGTACACAACAAGAACGAGGTTCTCCGAGCATGCGTTATTGCCGTTGACAAGTCCAACAAGAAGATCGCCCTGTCGCTGCGCCCCTCCAAGGTCATGAGCTCCTCTCTGCCCGTGCAGGACCGTGAGATCTCTTCGCTCAAGGATGTCAAGCCCAACGACATTGTTCGCGGCTTCGTCCGACGAGTCACCGATTCCGGTCTCTTTGTGGCAGTCAGCCACGATATCACCGCCTACGTCCGCGTGTCTGATCTTTCTGATTCGTACCTCAAGGAATGGAAGGACTCCTTCCAGCCAGATCAGCTTGTCAAGGGTAAGGTCACATTTGTTGACGCCGAGCAAGGCAAGCTGCAGCTGAGCTTAAAGGAGTCTGTTCTGGACCCCAACTTCAAGGCTCCCATCACCCTTAAGGATCTTAAGGTTGGTCAGATTGTCACCGGCAAGGTCCGCAAGGTCGAGGAGTTCGGTGCTTTCATTGTCGTTGACGGGTCTTCAAACATTAGCGGTCTCTGCCACCGTAGTGAGATGGCTGAGAAGCGTGTCGAAGACGCTCGCAAGCTTTACGACGAAGGCGATGCTGTTAAGGCCAAGGTTATTAAGATCGACCTTGAGTCCAAGAAGATCTCATTCTCACTGAAGGCTTCCCACTTCCAGGATGAAGAGGAAGAAGACAGCGAGGATGAGGACAGCATGAGCATTGATGGTCTTGGCGGTGTTGAACTCGGCAAGGACGACAGCGAAGACGAGGATGACGATGACGAGTCCATGGGAGGTGTTGATGTGGAGGAGGACAGCGATGAGGAGGAATCTGATGATGAGGATGAGGATGAAAATGTCCCAGTGCAGAAGCCTAGCAAGGCCGGAGGTCTTGGTGCGAGCGGTTTCGACTGGAGCGGCACCGCCCAGACCGATGCCGCCGCGCGCTCCGACAGCGAAGATGAGGGTTCCCAAAAGAAGAAGAAGAAGAACCGCAAGGCCGAGATCCAGGTGGACCGGACCGGCGACTTGGACGCCAATGGCCCTCAGTCCGTCGCGGACTTCGAGCGACTCCTTCTCGGTGAGCCTGACTCCTCGCTACTCTGGCTACAGTACATGGCCTTCCAGCTGGAGCTGGGTGAGATCGAGAAGGCTCGCGCTATTGCTGAGCGTGCTTTGCGCACTATCACCATGGGCCAGGATGCCGAGAAGTTGAACATCTGGGTTGCGCTGCTGAACATGGAGAACACCTACGGAGACGATGACAGTCTCGAGGAGGTCTTCAAGCGTGCCTGCCAGTACAATGACCCCCAGGAGATCTATGAGCGGATGATCAGTATTTACATCCAATCCGGCAAGAACCAGGTATGTGAAGATCCATTTCGAATTCTACTCTCTACCGATGCTAACCATTTCACAGAAAGCAAGTGATCTCTTCTACGCCGCTCTCAAGAAGAAGGTTTCCTCCCAGTCCCCCAAGTTCTTCTACAACTACGCCAGCTTCCTCTTCGACACCATGGCCTCCCCCGACCGCGCTCGGGCTCTGCTCCCACGCGCCCTCCAGTCCCTCCCTGCCCACACCCACGTCGAGACGACCTCCAAGTTCGCCCAGCTTGAATTCCGCTCCGCTAACGGAGATGTCGAGCGCGGTCGAACCGTCTTCGAGGGTCTCCTGTCCTCATTCCCCAAGCGTATTGACTTGTGGAACGTGCTTCTGGACCTGGAGATCAAGGTCGGCGATGCGGAGCAAGTGCGCCGTCTCTTCGAGCGCGTCCTTGGCCTCCAGAGTGGCAAGAAGGGTCCCGTTACCGTGGACGCTAGCAAGAAACTCAAGCCTAAGCAGGCCCGTTTCCTCTTTAAGAAGTGGCTTTCCTTCGAGGAAGGTTTGGCTGCTGACAATGGAGATGAGAAGATGGTTGAGGAGGTCAAGGCACGGGCTGTCACCTATGTCAAGTCTCTCCAGGAGTAAATTTATAAAAAAAAAAAAGAGTGTGTTCATCTCTGAACCCAGGTGTTTTGGGGGGGGGTTTGAATTTGTGTATATAGCGATGGAAATGTTTCCAGATATTTTTTATTCCCAACAATTTCTGATCAATCAGCATCAACTATCCCACACGTGTAATCGTCAAGTAGATGTAACCAGAAAACCCTTTTGAAGAAGGTGAGGTTGGACCATGGATTCAATCCCCGCTTCATTATTTGGCTGCCTTCGACTTTAACTTGTCTTTTTCTCTGCTCTCTGTTTTTCTCTCTTGGCTTTCCGTTCATTCATTATGACCTATCTCCGTCCTTCCCATAGCTCAACATCCAGTCTGCACTTCGATCCATATAGAGACTCATCAGATACAGAGGACCAGAACGTCCATGTGCCTGACTCGGTTGAGCGAGTGGGGTATTCGACCCGCTGGCGTCAAGTCTGGACGGCCTTGGCTTGGTCTTCAACATCTCCCGTGCTATCGGACCCATCCAAGCGCAAGCGATCTTGTCGATCGCGATACCTACATGGTCTACGGCGTGCAATTATTGGAATATTCATCATGCTGTGAGTTTCAAGAATTATGCAGGCCGTATCCATCAGACCCACTGACCTATCCCCGATAACAGAGGCATCATCCAATTCATCTCTATCACCTGTGGTATCGTCCTTTCGTTCTTCCCGGATGAATACGATCGCGCAGTTCATAATTGGCTAGATGGCGCCAATAGCATCAACGCCGTAGACAACACGCGCTGGCCCACCGATATTTCGCGCGACATCGTCCCTGCTAGTTGCCACTCCCATAATGACTATTGGCGCCGAGTACCATTGTACTCGGCACTGCAAGCCGGATGCATAGGCGTCGAAGCCGACGTCTGGCTCTTCGACGACGAACTCTACGTCGGTCACAGCACCTCGTCCCTGACAGAGCACAGAACCCTACAATCCATGTACATTGACCCGCTAGTAACCATCCTCGAGCGCCAGAACCCAACCACCAAATTCACCCAAGGGGGTGACGGCCCTGCGCACGGCGTCTTCGACACAGACCCCGCACAGTCCCTAATACTTTTAATTGACTTCAAAACCGCAGGCCCGGAAACCTGGCATGCCGTCATGAAGCAACTCGCTCCACTCCGTGACCGCGGCTACCTAACCCACTTCAACGGCGACGAGCTCATCCAGGGCCCCGTCACCGTTGTCGGAACGGGAAACACACCTTTCAATATTGTCACTGCAAACCCCACTTACCGCGATATCTTCTTCGACGCCCCGCTGGACAAACTCGTCGACGCCGACCAACCAGACAACAACCTCCACCCAAACGCAGCTCTCATCGCGGGCACAGATCAAGGCCAAGGCCAATCTGGTATGCCGGACATCATCACTGCATCCACCTTCAACACCTCAAACAGCTTCTACGCCTCTGTGTCTTTCACAAAGGCAATCGGCCGCCCTTGGCCCTTTCACTTCACCCAGCGCCAAATGGACCGCATCCGCAGCCACGTGCGCGTTGCGCACCAGCACGGCTTGAAAGTGCGCTACTGGGCGCTGCCGAGCTGGCCTCTCAGTCTGCGCAATCACATCTGGCGCGTGCTTGCGCAGGAGGGCGTGGATATTCTGAATGTTGATGATTTGGTTGATGCTACTAAGGGGGATTGGAATACGGCGGTTTTCGATTGGTGGCCATGATGGCTATGCACTAAGTAGGTGGTGCGTATTTGTTTTTTTTTTTCCTTTCTCTTCGCTCATACTATTGATAAAATATGGGATCATAAGCTGGATTGGACTAGCGTCGGAGTTTTCTTGTCTGCTTTACGATATCTTGCCTTTTTCGTTGGCGTTATTGCTCTCTTCTGTTGATAGACTACTTGCTTCACATTTCATCGGTGCTACACATTCAATATCAAAATGCCAATGTGGATGAAAACAATTCTTCAGTTCAAATTCGCCACAATCATAATCTGGGTCTCTATCGCATTTAGCGCCGGAGCGATAATGTTTTCTGTCAGAATACCAGGTTACTATACAACATACATGGTGTAAACCACATGTGAAAGTACGAAATTGGTCATTTGATCCCACATAGATTGCTTATTGGTTAGTTGGAGAAATTCATATCTGTCATTTCAAACCATACTTTTCATATAGTCAGATTTCTGTCAATTGAGTAAAACCCTCAAGCCTTTGTTGACGTAGAAATGAAATTTGAGCCTCGTGAATATAGATCACCGGTACATCCGCTGGCAGATCAGCCACGTTGGATTTCGTCACTCAAGTATGTACAGCAAGGATGAACTATGTATGCATGCTACAACTTTGATGTAAAAACCTCATATCAAATCTGCCATTTGCTATTGTGCCAGACAACTTCAATCTGAATCTTGTCTCAAAGGCGCATCTTGAAAAGGCCAAAGCTTTTCCCACAGAGCCATTTCCTCGTCCTTTGCTGATTCTCCAAGTAAAAAGTTTTGCTTCGATGCTGTGAGTCTCCTGAATACTTCGTCATATTGGTCAGGAGGCACGGCCCCATTCCAACCGGGATAGACGCCTAGCTCATCGATCACTCGCGCTTTTCTCTCAATGTCCTTTTGCCACTTTTCGTAATCCATCTGCTGGTTTGCTATATCTTCCTTTGAGTAATGTAAAGGACATGGCACAATCGAATCGCCGGCTGCATTCACCCCAACAACCTGTTTCCAGACATCCTCTTCACTAATATCGGCAAGTAAACTTTGTATGTATGGTTCTCCGTCACCGTAGGTAGATGCAATTGTTCCCAGAATTTGACCTGGCAACGTATCCTTGTAACGAAATGCATGTAACAGCTCGGGAACAGCTTTCTGAACCTGAATTTCATAGGAAAGCCAAAATAACTGAGCAGCATACGTAGCTTTAGCGGATTTTTTGGCATTGGGATCGAGTGAATCCAAGTCCTTAGGAAGCTCGGGTTTAACAAACCCATTTACCCTCGGTCCATCGTACTCTATTAGGGAAGGATGATGAGCAATCAGGAACATCGGATAGACAGGCACGCATTGCCAATCTATGATGCTTGTAATTTGAGATGGATTGTTGATGTCGACAAATATATTCTCCGTATGAAGATCGTTATGCCAAATCATACCGGCAGAGATGTTCTTGTCTTGGGGTGTGATATAACGGTATATCTTGAGGAAGTCTTGCAAGACCGACAATTTTGCTTTGTGTGTTGGATTGTAACAACCGGGCCCACCGAAAATACCTTGCTGGCAGTCCCGGGGGAAGGTTGAAAACTTCTTCAGGCATGCTTTTTCTCGATGAACAAGTGCCTCCATCACATCATCTGCCGAGGTCCCTGAAAGCAAAATAGTTGATTAGAAAAAAAAAGACTGCGCAGAGGTAGACACAACACATACAAGGCCCCCGATAAACGTCAACTTCCCCTCTCCCGTTGTCGAACCATGCCCGATTGACCGTGGGACCCACCGCAAAATCATCGTCAATGGCTTTGCTCTCAAATAGCTCGATATCATCCCTTCGGTATAGAGCACCATAGTGCGGAAAGCGAAATTGAGCGAGGTTACACGTGATATGAGCAATCTGTTTCACAATGGCCAGTTTGTCGTTGGGCTTAAGATCATCCCAAACTCGACCTAGTTCAATACCGCCGGCTTTCTCCATCACGATGTATTCCGCCCCAAGCCTACTTTCGCCGGCCCGGGAGCAATACGCAAGGACCTTTGGCACAGGAACATGAAGCTTCTCTTTAATCTTCAATATCTGTCAGCGTGTCCTGTTGCAGAATATCATATCCCTAAATAGACAAGATCTCTTACAAATTGCATGGTTGCTACTTCAGAGGCTGTGGTGTAGTAGGCTGGTCCCGAATTCGGATTTGGTATTTTGACAACCAGCTGCTTCCCATCTTGCATCGTCGCGAGGAAGACTTTGTTGAAGTTCCCCTCTGGTAGCCTTGACAAATTCAGACAGACTGCATCATGACCTGCGGCTTCTTCGGCGATTTGGATAAGTGCATCCAAGTCGAATTGGATGTATCTGCGTCGTAATTGCTCTGATTCATTCCATAACCATCTCTGAGCGGAATAATTGTAGAAAGACTCCGGGTCGGAACCTATCATTTGTTGAGACGGAGATAATACAATAAACAAAGCAACCTACCAAGAAGCAAAGATTCAGCTCGTCCTCTGATGGGCGGCATGGTGAGCTTTCGATTGATGATGTGATGGACGGGTAGTTTCAGGAGGTTGAATCTAATCCGAGAGGTCCTAGAAGCTTGAAAAAGCATTTTGGGACGACGCAGTATGGCGATAACTAGACTGCGACATCGCCCGTGGACGGGCCCCTACCCTATCCTTAGCCCTGGAGGGCCCGTGGGTCTTTTTAGTAAGCAAAATTAGCGTAACACGTGACTTTTATTGACAGATTTCAACTATGTTTGTATTTTTTAGTTAGTACGGAGTACAATTTACTATATAGCAAGGACATCTTTTCTATACCCGCGATCCTGAAAAGAGAAGCTCTGACACCCATAACCTTCCAGAGATGATTGCAATTCTTGGACCGCCGCCCAAGGACGTGCTTCACAAAAGCTAGTATGGGATTGAGTTTTTCGACATTGACGGTATATTTCCTATATATTTGTTAACGTTTGATATGTGGTGGTGTTGCAGCTCGCAATGAAGGTATAGGTAATTGGAAGGGTGTCGTTGGAATCCACCCTATATCCTTAGAGATACTAGAGGATCATCTACAAGGTCTATAATAAGACCTCTTTCTCCGTTTTATTCGCAAAATGCTTCAATGGCGACTCGAGGATCGCGCCTCCGCAAAGGAGTTACTATCAGATCCGTGGTTGAAGTTACCATAGTATGCAGTCGTATCCCACACTTTCTTGTGAGATTTTATTCCAAGGGGATGCATACTGAGAAACTGGAAAGGATGTGACTGTGAACTTGTCCAAAATGGCAGAAAGATATAACTGTAGGTCGAGGTCTCTTTTGCTTGCTGGAATCCTAAGTGTTACAGCTTTAGTATTGGTCGGAGTATTCATCCTATGGACTAGACGGCACGGAGCAAGAATGCCAGGCAAATCTCGAGTAGCAATCAGCTCTACATGGTTCGGCATTAGCGAACCAACGGCGACTAGGAGTAGAAGACGAGATGTGAGAGTTCATTCGGCTAACAAGCTTTGAAGATTCTGAGGCCCACTTGTACACGAAAAGAAAGACGGTGAGCACTGAAGAGGCGTCTTTCCCCGCACTAACGCTGACCTAAAACGAAAGAAAAAAAGTTGATATAAAACGGGGGAAAAATGATTCGAATTGACGGATTAGGCATTCCAAATGAAAGAAATTTACCCGAAGGCAGGTAAGCAAAGGAAAAGAGATTGAGTTACTTCCACTTCTCTAATTCTTGAATGACTTCCAAGTGATTCGACATTTGCGCACACTCTAAAGGTATACGACCTTTTATATCTTTAATATCCTGGTTGGCTCCTTTGCTGAGCAAATAGCGAACTAAATCGACTTTTCCTAGTTGAGATGCTCTGTGTAGAGGTGTTCCGAGGCCCATAAATTGGAATAACGCCCAAGATGGGTAGTCTTCGTGAACGGTTGCGTTAATGGGTGCGCCTTTCTCTATGAGAAGCTTCAAAACTTCGAAAGCATCTGATCGCCGTTCGATGGCATGATGGAGGAGTTGGCCTTTTTGAACATTTCCGCCACGGCTGAGTATGAGATGAATGACGGAAATGGGTGCGCTTTCGACAGCAAGGGAGAGGGGTGTGAGATCTATAACACATTGTCGATTGGGATCAGCTCCATGATCAAGAAGCCAAGCTGTCATTTCCTCATCCGCAACAGCAAATCTGAAAATGGTTAAGGCTATGTTTAATTTAAATCTTGGAACATATTGGGATCATTAGTCTCACCCTAGTAGCGGAGGTTTAAGCTCGCTAATCGGCTGATTGATGTCCCACCCATTATCAAGCAATGCTTCCAGGGCATCTTTTGCCTTCACTTTTATTGCTTCAAAGGCATACAGTGGATCCACTGGCATGCCGCGACGAAGGAGCTCCTTGATGAACAGAGTGCTGTTTCGTTTAATGGCTTCGATCATAATACCAGACAATTCGCATATGTCGAATTCATCCGACAAAGAGCGTGACGAGTCAAGAGTCTCCCGGAATTTCTGCATGTCCCCACTAACGCAAAAAGCGTACATTTTTTGAAGCAACGCGGGTGACATTCGGGTTGGAATTTGAGGGTAGTCGCTGGAGTTGACAGGAGGGTAATCTGGCGGAGGCAAGACTTCCATAATGAAATAGGTTACTATAATAAAGTCTAGCAAAATCTGGCAAGGGTTTACTGAAGCATGGGTGAAGTGTGAAGAACGTATTGTGCACAAAGGTAGAAGGTGGCGCGGGAAGGGGTATATAAAGTAAGTCTGAGTCAGGCCCTGAATCCACCAATTGGAGGGTGCTTTCGGGTAGCTGGTATACATAAGCCAGAGGACCCAGTCCCAGAACAGCCTGAAACCAAACTGAGATTATGAGGGTCATATAGTCATATAGTGTGTCAACAAGGCCCTCGACCAGCGGAGAGCCCTCCCAACACCAACAAAACACACCAAACGTAGCTATCCTTAGGACTTTAGATTTCATAGACAGCAGAGCGCCTCTTCGCCGAACTCGCGGATAACACTACCGTCTTCCCGAATCAGTCGACCAAGCCAATGCTTCGCAGTCTCGAGGTCCTTAGCACCGAACTTGACGAGCACGAAACCAGCGCGCACCCGCGCCGCCGTCCACGTAACATCGCCCCGATGGCCAATCGAAGGCTCAGGTACCGACGAGGGCGCATGGTCCGACCAATTGCGACTACCAATGCGAGGCTGCGACTGGAACTGATTCAGCATGAACGAGCCCAACGCCTCGAACACAGGGCCGAAGAGAATAAGCGTGCCGACGACGCCGTGCGGGCGCGTACGCTCCGCGATGATATTTAGCGGCGCCAGGCCGGCCGGCGCCTGTGGTGGCATGTCGACAGGGTGTTCTAGACCGGTGCTGTGGGTTGTGTTATCGTTTTCGATCTCGGTTCCATCGTATATGGAGGTATCTTCTAGGTCTCCGGATTCATCGTCAAGGATTACCGAGTCGCGGAGGAGGAGTCGGCGTTTGCCTTTGTCGTCTTCGGCCCAGACTTCGTTGCGTCCGCGCCAGAGTTGGAAGTTCCAGTCCTCGCCGCGCGAGGTGCGGCCTTGCGTTACCCAGTCTAGGACGCAGAGGCTGCTGCGCTCGGTGCCTTTTGCCGTGGCGTCTACGGTGAAGGTTTGGACTTGGGCGTAGCGGCTGTGTTGGAAGGGGACGGAGGGGTCTGGGAGGTAGCAGAGGGCTGCTTGACGGCCGATGTTGACGTCGAGGGTTTGCTGGCTCATGTTGCAGAGGTGGTCGTTTGCGGGCATTTGATCACGGTGGCCTTTGATAACATTTGGGGTGGTGCCGGTGTTGGTTGGGGTTGTTTTGAAGATCTTGGTGCTGCCTTGTGGTGTCGTTACCACCATTCGTGTCTTTGGTTCGAGCGTGATGGATACTTCGATATGATCGCCTGGCAGAAGCCCACCGCCGTAGGTGAGGAGGTAGAGGTGGACGGGGTTGGAGGGACGTGTGTCTGAGAGGGCGGAGGAGTCTGGGGATGGGACGAAGCACCCGGTGCGCGGGACCAGCTTCAATGGATATTTGTAGGTGAGGGTTGTGAGGGTTGGGTTGTTTGGTGGGAGGAGAGAGAGGACGACTTTGCCCTGCCCTGGCTTCGCAATGGAAGACTGAAAGGGCGAGGGAATGGGCATTGCTGGTTGTCGCATGGTGATGGATGTGAGATTTTGGAGAAGGTGAGATGGCAAAAAGTGTGAAGGGCTAGTAAGGTTAGGGGTATAGGGATGAAATCGTTGGATAGTATAATGTTTGTATTGAGCAATGAAGCCAGGCCATGTTATCCGAGTTGCGACTATACAAAAAGGGAGAATGACAACTCCTTAGTCATAGACACGAGCGACTTATCAAGCGGGGAGAGGGGAAATTCTTCCCAAACGAGTTAGTTCCCTTGGCTTTCTGAATGATTCCGGAGCATAACATAAAAATCACTGGCAGGGAATGAAGGAGTTGAGGTTTTAATGACCAACAGTATCTGACGTTGGACATGGAAGGTTACCTCTTGGCAAAATGGTGGTACTGTCCTGTTATGTAATCTAGGCAACCTCAGGCCTCAAGGCACGATGTCGCGTCTCCCCCCACGCTGAGACCCGGACCGTTTTCTGCCCAAGTGCTTCCGTTTGATTGACCTTGTCTCAACACGGTCAGAGCGCGTGTCGCCAATATTCGACGTCTCAAATTGCAGACTACCTTCATACCTTCCCCCAACTTCTGTTTGCTTGGTCGTACTAGACCTGCGCGTTGCACGAGCGCGTCCCCAACCTGAACTGCAGCGACATCTGCCAGCTCTGTTGAAAGCCATTGATCTGGCCAGCAGGCTTATCTATCCGATCGCATACCCATATAATACACCCGTCGGACATCATGGATATCGACAACCCATCTTTATCAAGTCCCGGCGGCCCCTCGTCAACCCCCGCCGAAGACCGACGCAAATCTGGTCGACAGACGCGACGGCCCGAAGTATTCTCGCAGACTACATATTCTGCCGAAGAACAAGCTGCCGGTGGAAAGCGCAAGCGAGGCGAGCCGCGTGAGGACGGTGATGAGGACGCGTCTGAGTCCGACAGTGATGATATCGGCGACGACGAGACCGACGAGGAGGAATTGAAAGAGAAGCGACGCGCTGCACGTCGAGCTGGCGCTAAGAACTCTAAATCGAAACCCAAGGCCAAGGGATCGCACGCTTCGAAGAAACCCAAGGTTGCAAGTAACGGGTTAGGGAGACAGCTCGCCTTCCGGCCAGCCACCAATGGCCGACTACGCGCTGCTCGTCCTCGGAAACCGAAAGTACGGCCTAGTCTCGCGGCGGGTGAGCGCGGATTGTTCGGTGAGTGATAAAATTTTTTGTGTATGCAAAATTAAACCCGTGGCTAATGCTCGAGTTAGCCGAGGTCTTTGGGAAAAGCAGCAATGCCGATACAGTGGCCGCTCAGTGGTTGTCTCAATACCAGCGCAACAATGGGCAGGCCATGCGGGACCTCGTCAACTTCATCCTCCGATGCACGGGCACCGATCTTGAGATCGACATTAATGAAGTGGAAGACATTGACAATGCCCCCGGACGAATCGAAGACTTGCAGAACCTTTACCAAGCGGAAGGCATCACTGAATACCCTATCATCTCCAAAGCGAAGAAATTCAAAGCGTTCTCAGTCCTCCTCGAAGAATTCACTGTCGCGCTGATTCAAACTTTCCATGCCTCTTCCATCCTGTATACCGATGATACATTGCTCGAAAACATCCAGATCTGGATCTCTTCCATGTCAACATCACAATGCCGACCATTCCGGCATACAGCGACCTTGATTTCTCTCGCAATCATGAACGCTTTATGTGATATTGCACGTGAGGTGACGACAAGCGTATCTACTTCCAGGAAGCAACTCGAAAGTGAAAAGAAAAAGAAGACGGTAAACAAGGGTCGCGTGGAAGCAATTAAAACGGCTGTCTCAGAGGGCGAACAGAAGGTAGAGCGACTAGACGAGTTCCTGCAGGATGGATTCGATACTGTATTTGTCCATCGCTACCGAGACATTGACGGTCAGATACGTGCCGAGTGTCTGACAGCTCTAGGCGGATGGATTCGCACATACCGAGAAATATTCTTTGAGGGCCAGTATCTGCGATACCTGGGATGGACCCTCGCCGATGTCATTGCGCAGACCAGACTTGTTGCCTTGACTGAGCTTTTGAGCCTTTATGAGAACCGTGACAACCTTGCTGGCTTGCACTCATTCACTGAGCGATTCCGGCAGCGAATCGTGGAGATCGCTGTTCAAGATGCTGATGTTTCGGTACGCATGGCTGCGATTGAGTTGCTTAACCACCTCCGTGAAGGGGGCTTACTTGAGCCAAATGATATTGATGCTGTCGGTCGACTCGTGTTTGATTTGGACCCCCGAATTCGGAAAACAGCTGGACGCTTTTTTGTTGCCAACGTTCAAGATGCATACGAGTCAATCACCGAAGAGGTTGGAGAGGAGATCGCTGAATTACTGGCAGATGATGATGAAGACGATTATGAATCGCCTAAACACTCATGGATCAAGTTTAAATGCCTAACCGAGCTGTTCCAGGCCTACGATGAACAACAAGCCGATCAGCAACCAGAGCCAATGTCTCGGGACACACTACTGGGGGCGGCTGTAGAGTCGCGCTTTGCTCTCGCGACTGAGTCCGTCTTCCCCCACCTGGAAGAGCTTTCTCAATGGCCGTCGCTGGCTGGTTATCTGCTTTATGATCACTCTCAGATCACCGATACGCCATCTGAGGATGATGCAGCAGGAGTTGTAAAGAACATGTACAAAATGCAAGAGGGACAAGAAACTATCCTTCTAGAGGTGCTCTGTGCCGCAGTCAAGCTTCGTGTTCTCGACATCGCCAAGTCTGATATCGACAAGCGTGGGCGCAAGACCAAGGCTCTGTCAGCCAAGAGTTCTGAGCTCCAAGAGGAACTTTCTCACAACCTTGCTCAGATCATCCCAGGGCTTCTCAATAAGTTTGGGTCCACGCCGGAAGCCGCTTCTGCTGTTCTGCGACTAGAACACCTTGTGGACCTGAACACAATCCAGGATCTCCAAAAAGACGCCACGGCTTACACCTCTTTGCTCAATGATATTAACAAGCAGTTCTTGACTCATTCGGATCAAAATGTTCTGGCTGAAGCTAGTGTGGCTTTCTTGCATGCTAAGAGCTCCGAGGAGATGCGAGAGGCACTAGAGAGCAAGGTCCAAGAGCTATGGGATGATATGGTGGAGGCACTGGTTGCCTTGTCTCGGAAGAAGGATGTCCAGGAAGGTGGCTCAATATCTGATCCCACTCTCACCGACCTGACCAACACTGTCTCTCGAATTTCGAACCTCGCCGGTATCACAGATTGCACCTCCATTATCGAGACCGCCCCTAATTCACGATCGAAATCCAAGAAGGACCTCACTGAAGCCCCATTTAACGCCCTCATTCACCTTGCCGAACGTGGGTTGCGCAGCGAAGATGAAGATGAGGATACCGCCAAGGCGGAAAACGAGCTGGTATCAAGCAGTATCCGGTCGTTGCTTTTCTATTTCATGTGGAAGGTGCAGGCACTGTCCACAGCTTTGAATGAGGGAAAAGCCTCCTTCAGCACATCCTACTTTGAAACACTGACAAAGAGCCGCGAAACTTTTGCCTCAACATTGGTCAACATCATGGAAACGCGCCCCGGGCTGGATGACCTCCGCTTCACAGCAACTACAACCTACCTGGACCTGCAAACCCTGTTCAGCACGCTCCGCAACATCGGCCAAGGCAACGGCAACGATGAAGACGTCCTATTCCAAACCCAAGGCCTAATCCATGAAATCGGGCCTGACACACAAGCCCTCATCACCAAGATCCACGGCACAGCCGAGCGCACATCCGCCAAGAAATCAAGGCTCAACCTCGAGCCTGCAGACGACGACGCCCCAGCCTCAGAAGACGAGCTCGAATCCGAAGATGAAGCCAGTGACTCTGAAGACGAAGCAGTCGTCAACGACCGCCTCCGCAGCAGCATCATCGCCGAACAGCGCCTTTGCGAGCTGACAGGCAAGGTCGTACTTGCCATCATCGCCCGCATCATCGACGCCTCCGGCTCTAAGCGCGGCGCCCTGAAGAAGCGTCTCCTCCGCAATAAGACTGCCCTCGGCCACAACTACCGAGAGGTCCTCTCTTATCTGGAAGAGCGCAAGCCCCGCAATGCCCCTCGTGCCAAGGGCAAGCAACCTGCCAATCCTGCTACTTCCCCTGCCAAGGGCTTCAAGTCTGCTGAGCATATTGATGATGACGATGAGAATGACCAGCCTGAGCTTATCGAGGAAGACGATGAGGAAGATCTGCGTGCGCGTGGACTTGTCGAAGAGGATATTGAACATGTGAATGGGGACGAGGACGAGGAACTCACTCCTGCGCCTGAGGCTGATGAGGATGAGGTGATGGATGACTGATCTAGTTTGCCTTATTTGACATTAACGTGCGCCTGAACAAAATGATCTTGTTTCTTGCTGTCGTTTCATTGCTTGTTTGTTTCTTTTCTTGTTCCTTTTTCCCCCTCTACTTTCTTCTCTCTCTCTCTCTTATGGATTATGGCCCGAATTAACTGTATCTCTCTTCTTTGCTCTCGTTCGCGTGGATATGGACTTCTCTTCAAACTGTATCTTATACACTTCTCTTGATCTTTGCTTTGCTGCTACTTCGCTGACTTGACCGCAATCTATTCCCCTCTGGTCTTTGCTGTAATTTTGAAATCTTTATATAGAATGTAATTAAATAGGGCATTGGATCTGCTACATAGTTAGCATCATTATTACTGTACGAAGACTTGGGTTGTGTTTCATCTTTCACTGCCTTGTGGCTTGTTGAAGAAATTTAACATTGAAAGCATGCGACTTTAGCATCAAATCCGTGTCCTTTTTAAGAGGAGACAATACGAAAAAAAATTCCAAAAATAGGAATATTACTGAGATACGACTACAGGAAGACAAGATTGATGAAGTGAAACTTGGCATTTTTCCTGGCGAACTGCAAAGTGTACCACGAGAATAGCGCAATCAATAACATTTTCAGGGGCATGATCTGAGCATATTATGAGCGGTATGCGAGCAAAATGTGCCATCACACCCCTGTTGCCAGTGAGCGAGGTAGGTCCCGCTCGGGAGACCAATGCCCCGTCAAGGAACACCATAGTCAGGGGACATTAACGTAACTGGAGAGAGAAAACCGATCCGGCAAACAAATGCGCCTGTGTATGAGAATGCTAAAGGGGTGGGGGAGGGGATACATGATGGTGAATCTTGTTTATCGTGAAATCAAAAAAAAAGGAAAAAGGGGGAAGTGAAATTCGTGACAAGAGAAGATGAGGGAATCAAATGAGCACCAGAAACTGTTTAGACGCAACGCCAGACCGAGAAGTAACTTGGTCGAAGCGCACGGGAGGCGTCGAGGCTGTGTGCGAGCAACCTGGTCTCTCGGTAGCCAGTGGTGCCCTGCCCATGCGAGGATGTGCAGGGCGCAGCTTCGACGTATGGTTGTGAAAAAGGAGGAAGATACAGAAAGGGGGATATTGCATGGGAAAGACGAGTCTTTACATATCCATGGTATCACCGCCGTTGCCGAAGTTGAAGCCACCAGGTTGCTGCTGACCAGTGCCGAGAGAGAATCCGGTCTGGGTTTGCTGAGGAGCAAGCTCCTCAATGTCACCACCGGCCTCGTCCTCGTCAGAGAAGTACTTCTCGATGATGTTGTAAGCCTTCATGTAGATCTCCTCGTTGGCGTTGTTCTGGCAATCGTGGATCTTTTCCATGCCACCGGCCTCTTCGATGAAGAGAGCGTAGCGGTTGACACGAGCCTCACCGGGCTGGCCGGCCTCCTTGTCCATGTCTCCGACCTTGAGGATGTTCTCAAGACCATCGAGAGCAACCTGGATGATCTTGTTGTCAGGGCAGGCCAGGAGATCGCACAGGGGCTTGATGCACCCTTGGGAAACAAGGTAGCGGATCTGATCGGGCTTCTGGAGACCACCGGAAGTGGCGTTGGAAATAGCCCAGCAAGCCTCCTTGCGGGTCTTGAAGTCACCGTTGGCAAGCAGGTTGATAAGGGGAGCAATAATGCCAGCGTCGACGACTGCTTGGATCTGGCTAGAGTTACCGGCAGTAACGTTGGAGATGGTCCAGCAAGCTTCCTTGCGAATACCATCCTTGGTTGAGCTCAGGAGGGAGAGCAGAGCAGGAAGAGAACCACAGTTGATGATCACCTGGGTCTGGACGTCATCACCAGTGACAATGTTACCAACAGAACGAAGGGCGGGGGTCTGGACGGAGGTAGAAGCGTGCATAAGGAGCTCCACCAGGCGACGGGGAATACCGGCCTCAATAACAGCCTGGATCTTGTCGTTGGCACCGTCGGACAAATAAGAGATAGCCCAGCAAGCGTCAATCAGGACCTCGTCGTCCAGCATGTAGATAAGCTTGGCAAGGACGGGAAGGGCAGGGGCAATAGTGTTCCAGTCAGGCTGAGGGGTTTTGCCGCGGCAGAAGTTGCTAAGAGTCCAGGTAGCGTTGCGGAGCATGCTCAGCTTGCGGCCATCGTTGATGAGGTTAAGAAGGGGGCGCAAAGCACCGGCACCCAAAACAAAGTCACGGCAGTGAGGGCTGTCACCGGCGATGTTTCCGAGGGCCCATACGGCTTGTTCACGAACATCCGGCTCAGGGCTGCTAAGCAACTCAACGAAGATGGGGACAGCACCAGCCTCAATGACAACCTGGGTCTGCTGGGCGGAACCGGAGGCAATGTTGGTCAAAGCCCAAGCAGACTCAAACTGAACCAGGGTGTGAGGCGAGCGAAGGAACTCGACAAAACGGGCAACGACACCGGTCTCGATAACACGCTCGATGGGCGGGTTGCGCTCCTTGGAAAGCAATTTGCGGAACTTGGTGGTGGCCTGAATCTGCTCCTCAACCTGATCGGAGAAGACTCCCTTCACCATTTGGGGAAGCTCTACATTGAGCTAAATCATCCATTATGTCAGCTTGATAATTTTCACAATGATTTTTTTATTGCAGTGGGGCGCGGGTTCGAGTTGGAGGGGCTTCGTGGGCCATGGCAACAGGGCGGTGAAAAAAAATCCTTGTTGATGATCGCATAACAAAAACAAAGAAATCCCAAAAGAACCCAGGGGGGGTGCAAACCACACCATAAGTCCGTAGATTTTCAAATGGGGATACAGAATGAAACAAATCTAAAAGTATCAAAGAAAAATCCAAGACCTACCTCACTCTCAATAGCACTAGCCTCATCATCACTCTCAGTGGCGGCAGCCATGCCACCAACACCGATTTTACCATCCTGGGTTTGGATACCACGTCTCTTGGCCAAGTTCTCATCACGCTTGGCCTTGCGAATCTCAACCTGCTGTTCTTCACGGCGGCGGCGGAGCTCGTCGGGCTTGAACTGGTTCTTCGCCTTGAACTGCGTGCGGCGATGTTCGGGAATATAGCGTTCCGCCATGATGAAGATGGAAAGAAAAAGCTAAGCGCGCCGCGGGAATCGATTGTGTAGTAGGTGATGTTGAGTGGGCGCGCTGGGGGATGGAAGGAGATTAGGAAGAAGGAAGAGAGAGGGATCTGATGTGGGGGGAAGAAGACTTCTGTGGGAGGGGAAACGATGATATCACGTGACACTTTCATTTTACTTACATCCATGGATTTTGGTAACAACCTCTTCCTCTTTGAGCTCTTGAAATTCTACTTCTTTGGATGTCTATTCATGGCAATAACTCTATGATGGATATTCATTAACAAACACGTACATATTTTCTGAGCGGTTTGTAATATCTCATCGGGACCTACGTCTAACCCAAGTTCTTCCATACAAAGGACATGGCTTCAGGCGATATAGTGGATATTACCACTGCTTGTTCTTCACAAGGGAGTTTCAATGTTCTAGGAGTGGTGGTTGACACTCTACCACTCTTTCGGACCAGAGGCACGTCGGCATGCATCACATTCACCATCAAAGACTCCGATTTTGATGCACCAACCTGGCAAGGTGGTCTAAAAGTCAAATATTTCAATGATGACGAAAGTCACCTTCCCAATATCAAGCTCAATGATGTGGTTTTACTGCGGGATATTCAAGTGAGTGGATTTACATGAGCGCAGCAGCAAAGTAAGCTGAACCAATTCAGGTGGCAATATACCAAAACAAACCAACAGGGGTTGTTTCTCAAAAATCCCATGTGTCATGGGTGATTTTCCGACCAGAGCCAAGTTTGAGTTCCAGTCCATTCATCACTAGTGGTCCTATTCCTTTTGAGCCGAGTTTGAAGGAAAAGGACCAGGCACAATCACTCCTGGATCGCGTATCTGCCAAAGGAATCATTGTGCAACAACCCACGCCATCCAGTGTACCCGCCTTTCCGCAGTCTTCTCATGTGCAGGCTTCCAACCCAGCCCCAAAATCTGGAGGGTTACCGTGTGTCCCTATTCAGTTTGCAAAGGTTCGCCTATTGTGTCAGTTACTTGGTCAAGTTGTGAGCCTCAATACTTATGACAGCGAGAAATCCGCACTATACTTGACCGATTTTACTGAGAATGATGAGCTTATCAATTACAAGAAACCCGGAGAAGATGACGAGGAATCCGGCCCTGAGGGGGACCGCTTTAATTATGTACAAAAGAAAAAGAACTGGCCAGGCCCATGGGGCAAATTGACCATTCAAGTGACCTTATGGGAGCCGCATGCCACCTATGCCCGAGAAAACCTCAAGGCAGGTGACATCGCTTTAATAACCTATGCCCGCATCAAAGAAGGCCGTGGTGGCTTGGAAGCTGCCGTTCATGAAGACAGACGATTCCCGGAGAAGATTCATGTCCGGAAGATGAATGGTGTCAATGACGAGCGTGTACAAGAATTGATGAACCGTCGGACAGAATATTGGAAGATCCATGGCGAACCCAAGGCAGATACCAAAAAGGCCAAAAAAAAGAACAAAAAAGTCGAGCAGAAAAAGGAGGCTCGGAAAGAAGAAGGCCAACTGACCATGCCAGCAGCATCACGAATCAAGGTGAATCCACATGGTGAGTGATTATCTGCATAGGAGAAGCCCACTAGCTGAAAAAAATTTAGTCAAAACAAGAAATTACACAGTGCCTACTCTCCCTCTCGAGAAGATTTTGTTGGCAGAAACCCACATCAACAATGCTCCGGGGGGCATTGTCTACCGGCTGCCCTTTCAAAATGTCAACTACCACTCCCAAGTCCGAGTGATTGACTTCTTTCCCCCGAGGGTAGAAGACTTCGCGGTTCAAACCACTAGCGCTTCTTTATTCAGCAATGAGAAAGGCGCCATGGAACCTAAATTTGGCTGGGAATGGCGATTTTGTCTTCTTGTGGAGGGGGTTGGGCCCAAACCTTCCAAACAACAGCCCCGAGAAGTGATGAAGCTCTATGTGTGCGGTCAAGATGGTGATTGTCTTCTTGACGATGATGCATTCAACCTCCGTGACAACCCGCGGAGACTTGAAGCGATCAAAGAGAAGCTTTTTGTCCTATGGGGCAATCTTGAGGAGGAAAAGTCGAAAGCCATGGCTTCTGGTCAACAGAGTTGGGGGCCAGTAAAGTCGTGCCCATTCGAGTGTTGCATCAAGGAATATGGCGTTCAGTGCACCCATGGCAAAGACCCCAATCTCATGGATGTCGACGGCAAGGTGTGCACTCACCCTGATTGCTTTGGATGGGAGAGGCGATTTGCCATGTTTGGCACGACTATCCACACATGAATTCTAGCCCAACCTTGGAAGTCTTGTAATACTATCAATTCAAATGCCACTAAATAATTATTGTATGGATTGATCCTTTATACTAATACAATTTAAATTTTCGAATCAATAGATAGATAGTTGAGTCTTTTGCGCCTGAAACCGTCTTTTTTCACTCGCATGGAAACGAAAAAACAACGATTAATTCTCATGGCTTTGTAGGAAGCCTGCTCTCGTGCACCGTCCATAACTCCCGAATTCTGATAATGTCATGGGTGCTTCCCTTGAACCTTTTCCCCGTGAACCCTCTAACCCGGTCACGCCGAACTCAATAGACAAAATTTTAGGACCTTATTGCAAGTGCGAAAGGTTCAGATCGCCCGAGGTGAGCATAAGGTTGCCAGATGGCCACTCAAATTCTCGTAACTTTGACGATGTTGGTGTCAATACCATGCGCCACAGGCTCAAAGCGGCAGCTGTCGCCTCGGAAGCAAGTCTTTTTACCAGGCTCGCTCTGAGGGCAACGATGACCATAGATACACTCGACGTCATCGCATTCTAGACCAAAGCGACAGGGTGTCATGCGAGCAATAGCAGAGAGAATATGCAAGTCTTGGCGGGACAATTTGCGATCATGGTCATGATAGCAATTCTCTTCATTTGGGCATTCACCGAGCAAGAAATGATAATTGCAAAGCTTGAGCTTCTTCAGTTTGTTAAGGTCATCGCGAGGAATGCTCTTGAAGTCGAGTCGATCAACACGTTGGCCATACTTATTCCGTTCCACCGTCTTTGGGGGGGATGCACCAGGCACCTTGGACCGAACAACCTGGAAATCAGAAGACTCTGGTTTATTTGTAACTGGGGCTAATGGCGCACCCAGATTTGACGCACTGGTGCTGGTAGAGGTTCGTGACAGTGGAATAGGTGTTTGGAATTGCTGAGTTGGCGATGGTGTAAGCAAAGTCCGCGAAGGGATTGCGCTT
This sequence comes from Penicillium italicum, assembly GCA_002116305.1. Classification (NCBI taxonomy): domain Eukaryota; kingdom Fungi; phylum Ascomycota; class Eurotiomycetes; order Eurotiales; family Aspergillaceae; genus Penicillium; species Penicillium italicum. Next base: position 277,839 of record KZ108090.1, on the reverse strand, counting down.
TTCCAGGGAGCAGCCCAAGACGGTGCATTCGGTGCACTTGGTGCAGTCAATGTAATTGGAGCGATCTTTGTGGTTCGAAAAACATCTGGGAACTGGGTGATTCGATAGTCCTGCTCTCGGAAGTAATCAAATTCCTTCTCGAGTGGAAGACCCTCAACCAGCGAGACTCGGCCCTTATAATTCGCACCAGAAATGAGTTCTATCAATGACCGAGCATATTCTTCATTGGAGGGACAGCCAAGGAAGAGTTGATGGCAGTGGCAGTTGTATAAGTAAAGCTTGAATGCCTCTAGAGGGAGCGAGTCAGCAACGGGTTCCGCTGTGTCAGGTTGCACCACATACCCTTGATTTTATCATGCGCTTTGTTTTTGCCAGTTCCAACATCCACAATTTCGAAGAATGATGCACTCTCATTGAATCCACGGATAAATTCACTGATTGTGGAGGCCTCTAGGGCGATTCCGCCCCGGACGTAAGTCTCCATAAGTCCCTTCACATTAAGATAGATCTTGGTCATTATCTTCGGCTCGGTGATTGTGGAAAGAATTGTTGTGACATAGCCTTGGAGAGATTTCCAGAGCTGCTTGGCCGCATTGCGTCCGCCCTGTTCTCCTAGTTGCAGAAATTCGTCCTTGAATATTATTCCTTCGCCATCTAAAAGCAACACGACGAATGGTTCGCGGTCCTGGAAGTGGAAAAAGGAGATATTAGCCCGAGTTTAGACAGTACATCCACAGCTGTACTCACCATCATTTTTTTGACAACTGATATCTGGTCCATCAGCTCCATTTCATGCACCTGAACCTCACGATTGAACCGGGTTTCTCGTTCATGATCGAGTTTCTCTTGTTGGAAGGAATTCTCTAGGGCAGTCACACGTTGAAGGAGTTCCTAATAATGACTCTTGTTAGAATTGATCAGAGACCAAGGGAGGAATAGCTGGTACCTCAATGAAGTCATTCTTCTGCTGGTCCAGAGCACTTAGCTGGCGATAGCGCTCTAAATAAGCTTGGGTCGCCATTTTTGTAAACCGAAAAGTTTCGTTTGAAGATTAGGAAAAGGTTGGAATTGCGAAAAGGATGAATGCGACAGAAGAGAAGAAAGAAGGTAAGGGAGAGAAGCAAGTTTCAAGTCTGATCAAAGCCGACAGGGAAATTCCGGTGGGCAAGCGCTTGCAGAAGGTGACAATGCGGAAAGTGTTGAAATCACTATCATCACCAATGATCAGTGAACACCTCCCTTTATTAAATTAATTGATATAGAAATTTTATAGTCAGTCTTCTTGTTCCAAAGAAAATCCAGGACCGCGGCCCCGATGCAGTATGTTACTTTTTATCACGTGACCACATCCCTCTGAGATGTTTTCATTGGTTGCCCTTGACAGCGAGTGACATGCGATGTCATTACATAATAAACGCCAAGATTACAGAGGCCATCGCTTCCAAAACTTCAACATTGCTTAGTCACCATCCTCGGGGCAGTACTCGAAGCTCGCGATACTTCCAAACTGGGCAATATCTGGGGTATACAGGATGACCTTTTCGTTGTCCTATTCACCTAGCACTTAGCACGTTATTTGAGATTGCAATCTGCAGACTGATCACTCTTCTCTTACTTCATTGTTTTTCTCAGTCCTGTTATTTCTACTTTTTGTCAACTTCAGCAGTTTTCATTCTTTCACTTTTCGTTCAAGATTACACTTTAATCTAATTATATTTTTATTTCAAGCTTACTGGTCTGTTCCCATCCATCCATTTCCCCATACCTGCATCCATTGGCCCAGAAGGGACTTCACTTCAGGCTCTACTTCGAATTCATCTTTACCAACCTTCGTCAACTTCAGCAGTTTTGAGTCTTCTATCTTTTATCAACCACCAAGTCGAAGTCAATAGGATCCATGAGAGCGATGGTGGCAAGCAGGCCCTTACTAAGGCCATGAAAGACGAGTTTAACACTTAGGTACAGCGTGGCTTGTTCGCAAAGACACAGATAGCTATCGAGAGGTCAAAGAGGGCCAACAAAAAGGCCGCCGCAGCGGCCGCGCGCGAACTAGTTCTACTTGATGCTGTCGGAACTTCCCTCCAAGGAAAACGTATGCACACGAAGCCCCAAAATTACTCTTGATAGTAATATGATGGATCTGGGCGTCCGATTGGCAAACTATGAGCCCCGAGTGGTTCAGGATTGCCCGTCGGGCGTTGTTCAATGAGTTCCGCGGTTTCCCATCGGGCCTCTTACAGATGACTTGATCTTAAGTACGTCACGTCCCAAGGGACGTCAGGAAGTTCGTTGAAGATAAGTTCAAGGAGGAGCAGGAGGGCCTTCAGAGAGAAGAGAATGCATGAGCTGGATAGGAGAATGAGCGAGATGGAACATAAGTTTTACAGATGCCGCCGGCGAAATAGTTTAGTCTGTAAATTAAATCACCGAGACCTACAGGGGTCAGGGAATCCGGGACCAAGTTGAGTGAGTATCTTGTAGAAGTTCATCTTGGCGATTTATGGGAAAGACAGACAAGTTGGTGGAATTCAGCCTGAAGGAAAGAGCGTTGGGTCCAACCTTCCTACAGTGACAGAGTAAAAACCCTTGAACCTCATTAGGTTGATCACCGCTGGTCGAAGGCCGGAACCAGATATTGACCAGATGAGAGTTGGTCCAGCTAGAAAGGCCAGTCTCTGCTCAATTCTCATCAAGAATATTTGAGAAGACTGATGAGATGAAACTGGACAAGGCGGATCTCGTTATCCATGGATCCTCTGTCTGGCTGAGTCAGCCCCAGTTTTGCATACGTGGAGCCAAATCTTCCCCTTCATCTCATCTTGACTTTGACCTTTATCCTGTTTCTGTTTCCCTTTCCTTTCTTTCTTTCTTCCGGTTTCAACATGACTCGCTTTGGTTTTCTCTCTTTGGCTCTACTTTCTCTCCAGGCCTTCGTTGGCACCGGCTATGCAGCTGTATGTGTTTCGTCTTGCTTTGCTTTGGGGACCACGTCGCATGACTGACTCAATTGACTAATTTTTTGGTTTTAAACTTGTAGGATGCTGAGAATGTTGAAGCAGAGGTTCCCGCTCTTTCCGTCTCGGCTCAGGCCTCTTTCCCTGCTTCCGAGATCTTCGGTATCAAGCTTGTCAACGGTCACCCTACCCAGGCGCTGATCGCCATCTCCAACGATGAGCCGAACCCTATCACGGTGAACTTTGTCGGCGGTACTCTCCAGAACCCCGATGACCAGGCCAAAATTGTCCGCAACTTGACAGCTACTCGGTATGCCATCGAGATTCCCGCTGGCGAGAAGGAGACAATCAGCTACAGCTTCGCCACCGAGATGCACCCCCAGGATCTCCAAATGACTCTTTCTGCCATTATTTCAGACAGTGAGGGCCGCTTGGTTCCTATCGTTGCCCACAATGGCACTGTAAGCATCGTGGAGGCAGATACCAGCATTTTCGATCCCCAAATGTAGGTCACCCCCACCCTTTTACCTTGGTCGCGTGAGCGCAATGGGACTAACGATTACCATCAGCATCTTCCTATACTTCTTCCTGCTTGCCTGTGTCTCTGGTACTGGTTATTTCTTCTACACCGTTTGGGTCGCTCCCTACTTCCCCCAGAAGCGCAAGTCCGGAAAGACCAGCGAGAAGCGCTCCCAGGGTGGCTCAAAGCGCGTTGAGACTCCGGTCACCGAGGAGCCTTCCACTGGCGCTGCGGTTTCTTCTCCCAGCGCCTACAACGCTGATTGGATCCCCTCTCACCACATCAACCGCCCCGAGGCCCGCAAGGTCAAGGGCCGCTCTAAGGCTCGTGCGTAAATACACGAGACCCTTCTGCTTGTCACTGGGGGCATGTATATCTACCAGATAGAAGATTTTGGCCCAGTTTAGCTTCTATGGTTGCCAAACAAGATCACTTTCGGAGAGTTCAATCCATTCATTGTGTACCATGCTGTGCCTGTTTTGTGATTACCAGTAAACCCCGGTTATAACGACCCAAAATGGGTGAACCAATTAATCATCCATGGTCATAACGAAGTTCCCTTGCTTCACCATTCTTCCCGTGTAAAATTTGTTAACTGCGCAGGGGATCCAAAATCAGCGTATTACATAATCTACCATTTACACCCCGAGTGTGGCCTATATATGTATACTGCACCATCATCGTTGAGCTGCTCACTTGATGGCACGGCAGGGCACTCCAATTTTTAAGCCAGTGTTAAAATATGATGTTCTGATGTTCCATGAATTGCTAATTTTAGAAATCAATGCAGTTGTTGTCTGGAATTGAACAGTGTTGACGTGAAGATCGCCCAGATGTATAGTGATTATACGCGTTTTGGGAGAAAAAACTAAATCAAATTGAGCCTAGGGATTAGTCCAAGCCAAGTCAGCTAGCCGTCAAGGAGCAATGTTTGGATTGTAGGAGTTCAAGTATTGACATTATGAGTGGAGGGGGTGATATGCCTTGGATGCCTTGACACGATCGCGTCACGTCGCGACACGAAAAAAAAGATCCAACTTCCCCGATTCATCTCCGATCCCCTTTAGTCTTTAGCCCGTCCAGACCTCCACTTATGCATCCATAGCCTTTAAATTTTCTTTCTGCATTTTTCTTAAACACACAATGGACATCTCCAATCTTCCGGAGGTACCCCAATCAGAGCCTGTCCTTCCTCCTCCAGAGCCTCCCTCATCCCCGCCGTCTATTGCTTCCAATACTCGCAGAACCAGAAAGCCACCGACTGTAACGCCCCGGTCATTTCGTCGATTCTTTACCCCGCGTTCTTTACTGCCGACTGGGGATACTTCTATCACGCCCTCAACCAGCCGCCAGGCCTTACGGGCATTAACATCGCCCGCGGTGAATCGTCTGGGCCCAGCCTTTTCGAGAACCTCCAAGGCTGGCAGCACCCGAAGTCCTCACGATGGCTTACCCGAAGACTTCATTCGCACCCCGAGTAGGAAAAGAAAGAACTCATTCTCCTCAGTTGTCTCCCCGCAATCCTCGCCTTTGAAGAGAGTTCGTGTCCGATCTCCAATGCAGGATGTAGAACAAGATATAAAAATCCCAAACATCGACATCCGTCCTGATGCATTGGCACCGCCGAGTCCACCCAAGCGAAATCCCCCCGTGGCTCCTGTGCGCCGCTCCCAGGCATTGCAATCATCTGGTGCTTTGTTTATGCGAAATATGATGGGGGCCCGGGCAAATAAAGTAACCCTACGATCTAACTCTGGCGCTGGTTGGTTTTCACCCCCATGGCTTACTTGTTGACCTCTAATCCCCTCTCTAGGCTGGCAAGATCTTACGTGTAACTTCTATTCCCAATCGCAGGACCGTCATATGTGTAGTAGCTACGCATCAGAGGGTTCAGTGGCCCTCCCATTCTGTAATGCTTCATGCAACAGTAAGTCATGTTTCACCTGACTGCTCCCTATACGTACTAACAAATGGGAAGCAAATTCACTTGTTGCAGTGGGGGATGAAGAGGGTGGAATTCGGCTTTTGGATTCATCGATGGATGAGGATGCTGGGTTCTCTACCGCATACCTCGGTTTCCGTCCACACATGAATTCGATCATGGACCTCGAGTTCTCATCAGACGACATGCTACTGGCTACGGCATCTGGCGACCAAACGTCTCTTATTATTGATATGACAACACAACGACCCATCCACTGCTTATCAAATCACTCATCCTCCGTTAAGCGGGTCCAATTCCAACCGGCGTCAAACAACAAGGTTCTTGCTACGTGCAGTCGGGATGGAAATGTCAATATTTGGGATCTTCGCTGTAAAGGATTCGAACGACCTGCGTTGCAAGTCCAATGCTCCTTGGAATCTGAAACCGAAAACGCCACGGCCACTGCACCTCCAAAGATGCTATACCCACACGCTCTGAATACCATTGAAGGTGCCCATGCATACACAACCTCTCATAAAGCGACCATGGATAAGAATGATGCACCACCAATTGGCCGGACCGACATCACCGTTACTTCCCTCGCATTTCTCCCACCTGGCCGCGAAAATCTTTTTGTTACAGCTTCTGAGGCTAGCGCAAGTGTCAGACTTTGGGACTTGCGAACAGCACATAATAATCGTCGTGGTCGACCTGTCATTCCTCTATCTACAACACAAGAGCCAGAAAGCCATGTGAAGTATCGACGCTTTGGCCTGACTTCCATAGCATTTGGAGGAGATGGCTCACGCTTATATACACTTTGCCGAGACAACACTGTTTACACATATTCAACATCACACTTAATTCTCGGGCATGCGCCTGAACTCTCACTCAATAACAACCGTCCACGAAGGACCGGAGGCTCCGACAAGGACGGCCTTGGGCCTCTCTATGGTTTCCGCCACCCTCGCCTCCAAATTTCCTCGTTCTATGTGAAGTTGGCTGTGCGTAAAGCAAACAACGATCATCCAGAGATGCTAGCTACTGGGAGCAGTGACCACTGCCCCATTCTTTTCCCTACCGATGAACGGTACCTCAATTCCACCGCAAAGACATCAGCCGAATCTCTGCCTAGCAGGACTTCTCTTTTCACTACCCGCTCAGGACTTCGTCGCACCAACTCTGGAATCGGCTTGTCCGGACGTCTCGAAGATACCATCCCAATCTACCAGTCAGGCACTCCTCTTATTGAAGGTCACCAGAAAGAGGTCACTGGTCTGTCCTGGACCCCATCTGGTGAACTTGTTACTGTGAGCGATGACTACTCCACTCGATGCTGGCGTGAGGGATCCGAGGCTCGCGAGCTTCGAAACGGTGGTGAAACTGAGGGTAAACGCTGGATGTGCGGCTGGGCTGATATGAAAGACTCAATTGACGATGAAGACGAATGATTCCCCGGCGTTCTCTGTGCTTGTTTTACTATTTCTCATTTCCCGAGGTGTTTGGATATTTCTGTTCTTTTTTGCCTGTGGGCTTTACTGGCGTTTGGGACGGCATATTAATTAGCGTAGCATACCCTTATTTCGGGCTTATTTGTATATCTCTGACTGAAGCAAACATGTCCTTCATTTATCGAGCCTAATTACTGTAACACACCTTTCTGGAGTTTGAGCCAAAAAACCAATGTTTTCAAAAGCGAATATGAAGTTGACATGTCTGGGCGTGTACATTGCCCAGGTGAGGTCGCCCATATGGAGCGATAAGATAAGGTCAACCTCGATGAAAAAAAGTTCCGCCAACAACTCCAATCCCCCAATCTTCCATTGCAAAACCACCTAAAATGCCTCACAAACATAAGAGACGCGGCGAAGCCGATAAAGCGTGAGCACTAGGAAGACACCGGGTGTTTTTGAAGCCCAAAACTAACGATTCTCCTTGTGTCAGTCACTTCGATCTCCCACCCTCAGAGATCGCAAAAGCACTTCCAGTCCGTGATCTAGTCAAGCCCAAGCTAGGCAAAAACGGCAAAAAGCTCAAGACCCAAGGCAAAGACCAAAACCAGAGCGCCAACAAAGCACCCACCCACCGCCTCAAGAATGTCACCGAGGACGACACCCCGAGAGCATTCCGCCGCCTCATGCAATACCAGCAGACAGGTCGACGGGCGCCATCAGGACTAGAGACGGGCGAGCGCCCGAACAAGCGCAAGCGCAATGCCACAGAAGACACAGCGGCGTCATCGAAGAAGCCCGCGAAAGCAGCGGAAACGCAAAACCCCAAACCCGCCGCCAAGGAGAAGACCGAAATGCCCAAGATCATGCCTGGCGAGAGGCTAGCCGAGTTCGTTGCACGTGTTGACCGCGAAATGCCATTGTCGCAGATGACCAAGTCAGTCAAGACGGGTGACGCTAAGAACAAGGAGCAGCACAAGCGGACGAAGCATGAAAAGCATCTGCTGCGACTGCAGAAGGGGTGGCGTGAGGAGGAGGCTAAGATCCGGGAGAGAGAGCAGGAGGAGCGGGAAGAGAGGGAGGATGATATGGAGGTTGAGTTGCGGCAGTGGAAGGAGTGGGAGATTGAAGCTGCCGGAGGAAAGAAGAAGGCAGCTGCAAAGAAAAACAAGAAGAAGGGGACGAATGCCGATGATAGCGGGGACGACGATCCTGACCCTTGGGCCAAGCTGAAGAAGCGTGACGAGGAGCGGAAGAAGAACCCATTTGAGGTTGCGAAGGCGCCGCCTCAGTTGGTTAAACCCCGGGAGATCTTCAAGGTGCGTGGTGGGGCTAAGGTTGATGTTGCCAATGTGCCTGCTGCTGTTGGAAGTTTGAGACGTCGTGAGGAGTTGGCTGGTGAGCGGAGGAATATTGTTGAGGAATACCGGAAGTTAATGGCCGCTAAGCGGCAGTGAGGGACATAGATCTAGTAGAATGTTTGTTTAGGGCTACTGGTTTCATGTATCTACTTTGAAAGAAATTGGTTCATACGCAGTTGCAGCAGAAATGAGAATTAACTACTGCTGATCATCTATGTCACATCATATTACTGCCTTTTTTTGGGATTTGGGTAGTGGAAATGAGCTCAGGCTTAGTGGCCGTGACCGTCATCCTGCGGCTGCTCGGGGTCCAGCTTGATGATCGTGTCAATGCGCATGATGGATATGCAAGCCTCCACGGCACTCTTGAGCTGCTTGATCTTGCTCATGCTGGGCTCCAGGACACCGGCCTTCAAAGTGTCGTGAACCCGTCCCTTCGTCAGATCCAAACCGTAGTTGCGGTAAGTCTTCTTCTTGGCAATCGCCTTCTCCTCCTCGTTAGCATCCCCGTCCTGCACACGCTGTGATAGGGCGTGGCGGACACGGAGCTGAGCAACGAGCTCAGATGAATCCTTAGCTGCGTTGACTGCCAGAGTCTTGGGAATGACAAGAAGAGACTGTGCGAACTCGCCAATGGCCAGTTGCTCACGGGAACCCTGTAATGCAAATGTTAGACACCGATCTAGAAGAAAGGAAGAGCGAAGAATACTACTTACAACTGTGACTGCAAATTCCTCGAGGTAGATGTGAAGTGCGGTTTCCACGGCTCCACCGCCGGGAACAATACTTCCGCTCTCCAAAGTGCGTTTGATGGCACAGAGAGAGTCGTGCACGGAGCGCTCCATCTCGTCCAAGCTGTACTCGTTGGCACCACGGAGGATGATAGAAGCCGCAGTGTGGATCTTGGTGCCCCTGATCAGGATACATTCGTCGTCCGAGATACGCTCTTGCGCAACCGAGTCTGCGTGTCCAAGGTTTGATGCGTCGAACTTCTCATCACCGTTGAGGTCAGAGAGGGTGCTGACCATGGTAGCACCGGTAGCCCTAGCAATGCGACGCAGATCCTCCTTCTTGCAACGACGGACAGCCATAGCTCCCTTCTCAACGAAGAGCTTGAGAACCATATCGTCGATACCCTTAGTCGTGAGGACGACATTGGCACCAGACTTCAGGATCATGTCAACACGCTCCATAACAATGCCGGACTCCCGCTGACGGATCTTCTCCAATTGATCGGGGTCTTCCACTGTAATCTGAACACCAAGCTTCATCCGCTCCTTCTGCAGGTTCATGTCGAGAATGGCGATCTTAGCATCCGTCACATGGGTTGTCATAGCCTGGGAAGCAACAGTGCAGTTCAACGCGTAACCGTCCACGAGTACGGACTCGTTGCCACTCTTTCCGTGGGCCTTAAGCAGGTTCACGGCCTTGACTGGGTATTTGACCTCGCCTCTCTGGTTAACAGACTTCACCTGCAGCATTGCGTCCACACACATGTTTGCAAAGAAATCGGAATCAGAACCGATGATCTTGCTGGACATGGAAGTCTTCGCAATGTTGACCAAGCTTTCCTTTCCAATATTATCCACCTTAGTCGTAACATTTTCATTCATATACTTGACGGCTTCGCGCAGGGCAAGTCGGTATCCGTTGATGATCGTGGTAGGGTGTATGCGGTTCTTCATCAACTCGTTGCCTCTCCGGAGAAGCTCAGCGGCAATCAGGACAACTGAGGTGGTACCATCTCCGACCTATTGAAAATTCGTATCATCAGCGTTTGTGACTGGAATTTATGATGTGTTGTAGAGCCCCGTACCTCCTTGTCCTGTTGTTGAGCCAAATCAACGAGGATCTTGCCCGCAGGGTGCTCAATGTCAAGGAGAGACAGAATAGTAGCGCCATCATTCGTCACAGTCACATCCTGCAAGATATTAGAAGCTGCAACCAAGCTCTGCGGGGTTTATCGTTTCCATACCCCTATGTCGTCCACCATCATCTTATCCAAACCGGACGGACCGAAAGAGGATTTAATGACATTGGCGATCGCCTGTGTTGCCAGAACTGCAAGGAATCAGCTACCAATCCCTAACAACGGCGATATCATCAATTATTCAACATACCATTCTGCTCACGGACATCAGCACCGGTGATTTTCTGCCCACCCAAGACTGTGCGAGACTGGTCAGTTTATTGCAACGGAAACGATAATCGATCAGATAAAAACTCACAGAGCGTATCCGCATTCCGCGGCGCCTCAAAAATGCCTGCCATATTTAAAACAGACGATGTAATATGAGCTATTCGAGTGCGATGGCAGAGCTGTCTGGCTTCGGGGGGGTGCTGTGGGCACTAAAAGTTCTGCCGGGGCGGTGTGCTAGTAATTTTCGATATCGCATCCCACTTTACGGAGGGGAGTCATACTCCGATTTCGCTTGCTTCCAATCCTATTTTCGACTCGGGTTTCCCTTTCATTGTCTAGTCAGACACTCGCTTCTTCAAAATGGCTAGCCAGAACCCCAGCGACACCCCCGCCTTCGAGGGCGCCGCCCCCCAGACCCTGCCCGACCGCACTAAAACCCCCGCCGATGGCGAGGCGGGTGAGTCAAAGAACGCTGCCAAAAAAGCCGCGAAGCTCGCAAAATTGAAGGCCGAAAAGGCTGATAAGAAGGCCTCAAACAAGGGAGAGAAGGGTATTGGCAAGCAAGAGGCCAAGAAAGCTTCTAAGAAGAAGGTTGATGGCGCTGCTTTGATTGGTATTGATGTCTTGAAGGAGGAGGACTTCTCCGGCTGGTACCAGCAGGTTCTCACCAAGGGTGATCTGCTGGACTACTATGATGTCTCCGGTTGCTTTATTCTCAAGCCTGCGTTGTACTTCATCTGGGAGGAGATCCAGGAGTACTTCAACAAAGCCATCAAGGGAATGGGTGTCAAGAACTGCTCTTTCCCTCTGTTCGTGTCTGAGGATGTCCTGCAGCGGGAGAAGGACCACATTGAGGGTTTCGCCGCTGAAGTCGCCTGGGTCACGCATGCGTACGCCGTCCCCCAACTCTATAACACCTTCTTATACTTCGGTTGAACTGCGCTAATATATACTTCTAGTGGCTCTACCCCCCTCGAGAAGAAGATTGCCATTCGCCCTACTTCTGAGACTGTCATGTACCCCTACTACGCCAAGTGGATTCGCAGTCACCGTGACCTCCCTCTTCGTCTCAACCAGTGGAACTCAGTCGGTGCGGCCTCCGTTCTTTCTCCATACCCTCGAAATGTTACTAACGTCAACAGTGAGATGGGAATTCAAGCACCCCCAACCACTACTCCGCTCACGAGAGTTCCTTTGGCAAGAGTATGTTTTTGACCCTCTTTTTTATTGAAAATCACATACTAACAATGTGTAGAGGTCACACCGCTCACCTGACGGAAGGTGCTGCCCGCGAGGAAGTCCTGAGCATCCTTGACTACTATGCCAAGATTTACCGGGAACTCCTTGCCGTGCCTGTTGTTAAGGGTCAGAAGACCGAGAAGGAGAAGTTCGCCGGCGGTAACTACACCACCACTGTCGAAGGCTACATCCCCGCCACTGGCCGTGGTATCCAGGGTGGTACATCCCACGGACTTGGCCAGAACTTTAGTAAGATGTTTGGCATCACCGTTGAGGATCCCACCGCTACGGTCGATGAGAAGAAGCCCCCTCTGCACGTCTGGCAGAACTCCTGGGGTTTGTCCACCCGCTCACTGGGTGTCATGGTCATGATCCACAGTGACAACAAGGGTCTTGTCCTGCCTCCTCGTGTGGCTGAGGTCCAGGTTATTATTGTTCCCGTCGGTCTCACTGCCAAGACCACCGAAGAGGAGCGCCAGAAGCTCAATGCCGAGGTCGACGGTCTCGTCGCCGTCCTCGTTGCTGCCGGCGTTCGTGCCGACAGTGATAAGAGCAGCTACTCCCCCGGCTGGAAGTTCAACCAGTACGAGCTCCGCGGTGTACCTCTGCGCATTGAGTTCGGTCCCGGCGAGTCCGCCGGTCACTTTGTTACCACCGCCCGCCGTGATATCCCCGGCAAGGATGGCAAGGGTAGCATTCCGATCGCCGAGCTGGCTACTGCTGTTCCCGCTCTCCTTGAGACCATCCAGTCTGACCTGTACAACCGCGCCGATGAGCAGTTCAAGGCTCACCGCATCAAGATCACCAAGTGGGATGACTTTGTTCCCGCTCTGAACAACAAGAACATTTGCGTCATCCCCCACTGCTTGACCGAGGAGTGTGAGGACCAGATCAAGGACATGAGTGCCCGCAAGGCCGAGGAAGACTCCGGCGAGGCTGAGGATGCTAAGGCTCCCAGCATGGGTGCTAAGTCACTGTGCATTCCTTTCGAGCAGCCCGAGGGTATTGAGCAAGGTGTCACCCCCTGCTGCAACCCCAAGTGCCAGCGCCTTGCTGAGAAATGGTGCATGTTTGGCCGTAAGTTTTAAATTCTCTGATTTCTCCCCCTCATGATTCATGACACTAACTAACTCAATCTAGGCTCTTATTAAGATATTGCGTTGCGTCCATATCAGGTCTTTCATCTGCTGCCGCCAAAACTACAATGCAGTCCCAAGTACCAGTGGTCTTTACCACCGAGTACTGAAGGCATCGCTCTCCAGTGCACAGTGAAACAAGGTTGAAGTATCAGACTATACGGCATGTTCTTCTGTGGGTTCCAAGGCGTCCCTTCAAAATGTCGATTTGTCAATGTGGAGTTTAAGGGGAAATGGCAGGTAGTGACAATGATATTATGAAAATGAGAAATGTCATTATTGCTTTTCTAGGATTTTGTTTCTTTCGTCTATCAGTGTGGCTGTGTTAATATCCGCAACCCCGTAAACTAGTATCAAGCTAACAATAAACAGGCCATAAATAGCACAAGACACCAGCCCTGAGGCATCCGAAGCTCCGAGATCCCGATGCCAAAACCCTGGCTGAGGCTCTATACCGAACAAGAATCGGAATAATAATGATCGTAGGATTGATAGAAGACCTCTACAACTAAATGTATGTAGGAGTGGAAGGATTCACTTGGCAAACAGTATTTCTTTCATCAGGGAAGAGGCAGTTATCTGCAGAGCGAATAATAAGACATAGATACATTTAGCAAACTCTATGGAGCTTTTATTATACTGTGCTAGTATTGACAAGAATATTGAAACTACAGGAACTCCGGCCAACTGATGCAACTGTGTTAAGACGAAGGAAGAAAACAACCGGAGGTTTGCAGAGTCCAAGATAAGGCAAGAGAAAAAGAAAACGGGTGAGAGATAGACTAGGGTTAATATAGGCGGAATATATGGATACAAGGTGTATGAGGTTGACAGAGAGAAGGATTGACCGTCGTCATATATCGAATGTTGGTTGGAGAGGGCCAAGAGGAAAGGACAGCAAAGGATTGAAAAGCTTTTTTGGAGAAAGCAAGAGAGAGAGAGAGAGAGAGGGAGGGGAGGGAAGGGGGGGGTAGGGGGGGAAGAAATTCATGAGAGCATCGTTATCATGCGACAAAATAGAAACATCCCCTCCTGAGTTGGTAAATCATAGAACGTTGATTCCATTCTGATAAGTCCTAACCGGGCGCGAGCCACGAAGCTGCATACGAGCACGAGACAACGGCGACAGGCTATTCCAATAAGGATTGGAGGCACCACCGCGGCGAACCTGCTGAGGCCAGTACATGAATTTCTGCGCCTCATCTGGCGAAGTAGCATCGATCACATAGCGGATACTATTCTCGTCGACGCCTTCGATCTGCACACGCAGTGGGGGATTTGGGTTAGGAAGGTGAATGATTTCATCGTCACTGTCTTCATCCGAGGAATTACTCGAAGCCGAGTGAGCTTGCATGCAGTAGACTGTAGTGGGGGCAGAAGGCGCATCAGGGCCCGAGGAGGCCATGGCGGCTCGGCCACCGATGGATTCTCGTTTGCGAGATACAGAGCGACTTGCGCAGCCGCCGGTCAAGATAGGTTGCTGTTCACTGCTTGCGTGCAGCACGTCCAGGTACGTGATTGGATCTCCGGATCCGGAACGAGTGATGACAGGCTCTTTTTGGGTTTGGAATTCGGCCAGGAAGCCTGCGGTTGGGGTTGGGGCGTCTGTGTGTCGACGGCGAGCCGGGGAGCCCGAGACTTTTCGTAGGAGGCGGTCGTAGCTGCCGCTGGTGGAGATGCTACGGCGGTATTCGGGGGCACTCTTGTGCTTGGATGAGCTCTTTTTCATGAGTCGGTTCTTCGCTGAGGAGCTTCGGTGAAGTGTGGCTGCTGGTCGGAAGTCGTTACTGAACTCGTTTTGGTCTGGCGTGGGTGTGAATGGAGGCCCTGGGGTGGGGACGGGGACTCGGCGGAATGCCTCGTGAGAATTGACCTCGCGGACTATAGCGTCCTGCAGCGTCTCGTGTTTTGGATGGGGGCCTTGGATGGAGCTGTAAGCCTTGGTGAAAAAATCCATTATGTCCGAGGGTTTGAAGCGGGAGGATGATTTTGTAGGACTGGTTGGGGTGGAAACTGGTAGAGGGCTGTCCATCCCTTCTGCGATGCTGGGAGCCTTCTTCAATTCGCTGGTTGAGGGTGTTGGCGGCTGGACAGCACAGTGTGTAATTTTAGGGCCTCCTTTGGCAGCTAACTGCGTGTTGATCGAGAGACCTCGCCCATTCTTTTTGGAGCCTGGCTCTGATAACTTTGGTGGACGGAGCGATCTTTCTGTGCTGCGAGCTATTGTAGCAGGTGGTCGTGGGACTGAAGGAGTCTCGGCGGTGCTGCCACTATCACCCATGGGGATAGGAATTGTAGGGCTATCAGGCAGAGGAGTGTTGCTCCACCTTTTTCCTTGCTTGTAGGCAGGAGGAACACCCAAGCGCTGGACAGGAGTTGGGGGTGCATCTTCTTGTGGGACAAAGTCTTCGTCCGCAGACAGGCTCGGCACAGATCTGTGGGGTCTGAGGTAATTGCTTAGGTGCGACAGTGATCGTGGAAATGAAGTGCCCGAGCCATCATCTGGGGGGAGCTTTGTTCGTAGATTTTCTGCTGATGCCCAGCTAGGCTTCCCTGGATCTCGCTTCCTGGCATTGCGCCGTTGGCTTTCTGGCATCCGTACTCTACCAGGCGCAGCTGGCGATGATCGAGAACTTAAGCGAGACAAAGAGCGACCAGTCCTGCTATATTTCGCAATATTTCTGTCGGCCACATCCTCTTGGTATAGGGCCGAAAGTATACCTGACCTGGCAAGTCCATTCCGGTATTGAATCCGTAGAAACCGAGTCATGTTTCTTTCTGCAACATCTTCGTTGTATAGGCTAGCAGGAGGAGAAAGCGATTCCGGGATAGTTGTTTGATTGTGCTCCGTAGAGAACAGAGCATCCATCAAGTCGACATGTCGGCCATTTTTAGGTTTGGGGGGCGCGGAATGAGAGTTAAGAGGCCGCAATTGGGATTGAGAAGATTGCGACCGTTCCAGTCGATTATGTAGATCTTCGAGTTGCTTCTCGATCTGATCAAAATGATCAGCCACATCTAGGGACTGCGAATCTTCGGACGGGAAACCACCCTCGAAGTGACTTCGTGTAGGCGAATCAACCGCCGTGTGAAAGTAGGGTTGATCTATGCCACAACCTTCGAGTCCAAGGCTGCTTGTCGAATGAGAAAGAGCCTTTTCCACCAGTAATAGTTTCTTCAATGCGGCCATTTTGAAGATTTGAAGTGAATATCAAGCGCAAAACCGGCGAGCAATTGGAAAATGAAGGGCAACGGTGATGTAGATAGGGGAAAATAAAAATAGAATTGTGTCAAGCTAGTGATTAAGGGAGCGATGAGACCAGCGGTCATAAAGAATTGAACAAGTTTGTCGGAAGTAATTGTTAAAGGTATGCTGTGGAGGAGTGGGGGGAGGGGGGGGGGGGGGGGGGGGGGGGGGGGCGGGGGGAAAACGGCGGGAGAGAGTAGATTAAAGTCAAGTCAGTCCCAAAAAGTAGAATAGGGCTCCAATATCCCGTCAAAGCAACGTGCAGATCTATCACCGGTCTTGTGTCTAGATCAGGGGAAGTTGACCCGGCCTTCTCCATGATCCTGAGATGAAGGCGCGACGGTTCGAACGCTAGAAGTTTAAGATAATACGAGGCTGCCTTTTTCTTTGTTTGAAAATTTTCTTTCGGCAATTGCAGCTCGAGTCTTTCTCTCCTTTTCGAGGACATTTTGGGGGATTTCTTTTGCCCTACACTCATGTCTTAGGTTCAAAGCTGCGTGTAAATGGGTCAATCCTGCAGCGAGGCGGTGATCCACACGTGAAGTTTTTTTTGACAGGATCCATATTGGGTGATGGGTGATGGGCGAGAATTCGTTCTGGTGATTTCCCAGTGACATCCACCAGCGATCGTGCGCCAATCAGCGATTCATCGAGGGTTCCGATGTCTAATTACGTCGAACAAAGGAGAGCGATAGTGGATTCGGGGCTTGGATGGTGGCATACGATGGAGCTTCCAATTTCCGCGCGAGCCGGTCATTGGTGCGGCGAGGTGATCGCCAGACCGTGAGCCGTCTACGTTGTATGTTGTACTTAGCGGGAACACACGAACCGAACACCATTTTGGGTCGGGCTTTAGTTACTTGAAGGAAATAAGGTCGGACGGAGCAATCCGACGGTTGTTGAGCTGCCTTGGACTCAGAGACAAAGAAAAACGCAAAGTTAGTTGAGCGCGGATCTCGGATTCATTTCCGCAGTCGTGTAGTCCGTATATGTTGTACGTCCTACTGTTTGACGGAGTACATCGTGCTCTATTCACTACTCTCAGGGGCAAATTGCATACTAGCATATAAGTTGATCTTTCACGTTTGACTTTGGAAACCCCTGTGCCGTACTTTGTGCGAATTCCTAGATCTAGGGTAATGGTCTTGAGGGAATCTTGGTAGTCGTAGCATACAACATTTTGTACCATGTACTCCGTACCCAAAAGAGGTATATCACGAACTCCTTAGATCCGATATCTGACGATCGATCGATTCTCTGTTTTGTCGATTACGATGGGGTTTGCTCTAGATCGGCATAACTTGATTTATGGGAAGCCGGACATTCTACGTAATTAAGGGGTCTGGTCATCGAAAGCCCCTCACTCCACCTTCCGCATAGCCCGGTAGCCCAGGGGATCATGTCCGAAAAGAGTTTCGTCTCCAGTAAGACAATAAAAGGTGGGTTATATGAAGGGAGTGGTGGTCGTGACAGACAACATGAACTGTATCGAAGTGTAGTGATGTGGTGATGCTGGCTGCACCTGTCGCCACATACTATATTAAATCTTGCTTTTTAGGGCATCATCTAGTCTTGTGACACAGCTTCAAATTGATCGTTAAGTAATAACACCCCAAAAATATCAGCGTGTTGCTACACCGATGATAAATAGAGCCTGTAAACTTCATTCATTCGTTATGTGGTGTAACTATCTTTAGACTTAAGCAAAAGACCTAGCGATAGATTCCCTCACAGCCTCGGCCAAGACAGTATTAGCGCCACGAGCTGCATCGACAGCTCCGTCAATCAAAGCTTCATGACCCGTACGCCCATCGTCCTTTTCAAGAGCCGCCCTTGAGCTATCACCCTTGAGCCAGAGCTCAGTAATCTCATCGCGCGCAGGCATATATGCCACCACACAAGCCGACAGAATCGATCGATGTTCCGCTGGATCAATGTCAAGCATGAGTCGCGGTGGAGATGATGTGGACTGATTTGAGTCATCCGAAACCAGAGCAGCAACACCACCGGACACAAGATCAAGACAGTCAATATGGGCATCTGCAATGGCAGCAGAAGCCGCTGTGATACAGCCAGCGAGAACGTTCATCATTCCCCACGACGCATCATGCGAGTCCGGGGCATCACCCCACCAACGATCATCCTCTGCTTCAATGATTGTAAGAGTGATATCCAGACCACTCTTGGGCCAGCGCTCAGCAATGATTGCGCCACGGAGGGCCGTCTCTAGATGTACACCAAGGTCACGCTCGCTGGCATCACGGATATGTCCTTTCCGCTTGCGGGCGGCGAATGGCGCGTACTTTACATGAGTGGTGAGAACAAGGTTCGGCGAGAATGCAGCGGAGCGGGGGAGTGGCTTTGGTCCGTGGACAGTGCAAGCCAGCTTGAGTGCTGAGGAGGGCGGGATCAGAGATTTGGGGTTGGAGCGGGCGGCGGCGAGGGAAGCGGATGGTTCAAATTCAAGGTATGAAGAGCCTGAGGCAGTTGGTATCAATCCTGTTTTGAGAACTAGAACATTGAGGGTTAGCTGCGATCAACAAGAAGCTTGTCGACGATTCATACAGATTTTCCGTAATTCGGCGGGTTGGCGCTGGCGCTCGGCGCGGTTTGCGACGCCTGTCGAGGATTCCTGGAGGGATGCAAAGACTGGAGGTCTGGTGCCACCAGGTGGCCCATTGATACGTCTTCTATCAGCCATTTTAGGTAATTTGGCGCAATATTGAAGCTGTCGAGAGGTCGCAATGGTTGCAAGTCCCAGAAACGGAAATCTTGGGAGTTTGCATTGTTTGTAGGCCCCACCGCCTAGCGCCGTTTGGGTTTTTGGCGACTTTTCTTCAATTTTTTGCTCTTCCCTTTCCTCTCTCTTCTTCACACACACTCTCTAATCACAGAGAAAACTCCATCTAATGTCGATGGAGTCGACTCTTGATGGTTGATATTTTAACATCAAATCTACCACTAACATTTTAAACGTGAGTACCCTTCAACCCCTCCAACCCTGTCTATATGATCGAGAGAGTTCCAACTCCTGTTTGGCGACAAAAAATGGGCCATGAACAAACATGCATCACCATCTGATAATGACAACAACTTCACTATTGTTTTGCAATCTTCACTGCTATGCATCAGGGACTAACAATTGCTCAAAGACAGGAACAATTTCTTTTCTTGTTTTGGGATACATTCAGAGACTCGTGAAAATTTAAACTGATAAGGTAAGACAACATTTTTTTCGCCTTCCTTTCCTATCTACACTCATTATGATGAGAAAACATTTTCAGTTCTGCTTCTGCAAAAATTTTGAAGATAACAAAATACCTTACCAAAAACTCCTGATCCTTCTTGAGCCATTATCATTGTCTATCAAACATCCTGTCATTGACAAGAGTGCTGACATGTCAAAAGATCTAGCTGTAATCCACATCATTGATGTTCTACCTCTTCCTTCATTCAAAAGGTACATCATTGTCTTTCTTCCATTGCACACCTCCCCCAGTTATTATGATGACAACCAGTCTATCCATTCAACGACCTCTTTGAGGACCGCCCCTCAGGTTGCACCCAGGCCGTACATCATTGTGAAGAACACAGGCGTCGATCCACTGTTTTCCATATCCCTTATACTGGACCTTTTATGCCTTCGGGTGTGAACGGGAGGAAGGTTGTGGTGCCTGGGCGCTTTGGGCTTGTCGTCGTCTGATTACGTTCTTTGCATTGTTGTCTTGTCCGCGGCATGGTACTGCTATACTTGGCTTGTGTTGGTTTCCTAATGCTGGGCTGCTTATCCGTCTTGGGTGACAGTTCGGTGCGAGGGGCCAACAGGGGATGGGATGAGTTAACCGGCTTGACTGAATACTACATACGCTTCCACTTTTGCTTGCAATTGAGAAGCTATTGGTGCTTGTTTCGCTCCTTCAGGTCTTTCGGACTTTCGCTGACAGCATTCAAAGCTTTTACCTAGGTCTGCACTTGAGAGTACCATGACATTATAATTAGATACAAATAAACACACATTTTCACCGCAATGAGCATTTTATAACACGTTGAAGTATTTGAGTCTGAATATTCGCCAGATGAGCAATACCTCTTGGATTGTGAAGCTAAAATTAAGGATTCTAGTTTCTATTTTATGGTATTGAAATACCGAGTCTCTCTGGGCTTTGTTGTAAGTGGTTCCGGTCTCCCTCACCAGCCCGAGTAAAAAGATTAGCTACGTAACTAGTCCACTAGAACTACAAGCCCTGATGAAGATGACCAATTTTGACTTTTTATATTTCAAGGCATTACTAGCAGTTTGACATGTTCTGCCAAGATTCCTAGAAAATAAAGTCAATTATCACAAAGCAATAGATTTCTCTTGAAGCTATGTACGGAGTACGAAGTAGAAAGAAAAAGTTATCGGCTCGTAGCCAAAACATCCCCAAAAGGCAAGACACATGAAAATCACCACTGCCACCCAACCCCTGAAATCTAAACAAAAACCATTGTGGGAATCATTACCTTGAACCTCGCATGGCCCTTTACCTCGCATGGCCCTTTACCTGCGAGGCAAGGAAATTAAAACAGCACAACTCCTCTTCTCTTCAGAACATGATTTTTCTTAATTATGGCATCTTCGTTTTTTTTTGGTGATTTTGTTCTTCTTTTGCTGTACAGCATCAGTCCGTGAGCATCAAATCCACTTGAGATTGACACGTGTCGTTCAAGCTAAGTCATCCCCTGCCATTGCAAATGTATGGCCGGGTTGGACGTATTGTGAACCTGGCTCGAGATATCATTATTTGCTCTCCTCAAGTGGTGTTGTCGTTCCATTAGATCTTGACATGCTGTAGGGAGCCTGCATAATTGACGAGTTAGCTTTGGTCCAAGAGCCAAATTCTAGTCAGCATCTTGATACTTACGAGGACTTTCTTGGCATTGCAGATTCTCCAAGCCAGATTCCGCACGTTGCCATCAGCCTTGACAACCTCGGGGGCTAGCTCGATACCGAACCTGCGTGACAAAGAGGTCAGAATATGATGCATGATCGGAAGGGCATCAACGAAGGGAACTCACATCTGGTGAACAGCAAAGACAACTCGCTTGGCAAACTTGCCATCCCGTTCCACAAGGCTACCGAACTGCTCATCAACAGTCTCCGGTGCGATTTCAGGATCACGATCGAAACAGTTACAAACGACGGGCAACAAGGCATTCTCAACAGCTGATTCCACAAGAGAATCGCCATCGGCAATAGTTTCATCCTCATCCGACCGGCGAATGCGAATCTCAAAGGGTCTCGAGATAGCCATAACATTGTGCATTCCATTGTGGTGGTAGCGAAGTTCGAAGACACCCTGGGTCCAGAAGAGCTTGTCACCAGAAAGAAGGATCTCACCAGATGCGAACTCGCAGGGCTCCTGGCCGTGACGCTCCGACGACGGGATAACAACATCACTAGTGAGGATACCCTTCTCACAGGTCGAGTTGTCGTATGCGCCTTCGTTGGTTGCGACCCAGCGGCCTTGCGATGACACACGAGTGACCTCTCGCGAGGTGTTGTCTGTGACCCGGTAAAGACCAATCCAATCCTTTTTGCTGTGGTGGAGTGGAGCGGTCCATTTGACCTTGATCGGGGAGCCGTATTCAAATGTCAGATCCTTAAGATCACCACGGCGGTCCAGGGGCATGCGTGCGTTTGCACCTTCACGACCCTTATTCTTTTCGCTCTCCTCGAAGGACAGAGCATTGGTACCTTCCACCGACAGAGAATAATCGCGGACGTCGAATCCAGCCAGGTCCGCATCAATTCGGGAGATGGTGACGCGAGCAGGGTACTTTTGGAAGAGCGCAGTGGTATCTTTAACAAAAGTGTTGACACCTGCGGCAAGTTTTGGTCGGGCGTTGTCAAGCATCTCCTCGATGAACTCGAAGGAGTCATCGAACATCTTGTCAACACTTCCGTGCAGTTGCTTGAGAGAGGGTGGCAGGGACCGCTTCAAACTCTTGACGAGACCCGCATCCTGGCGGAGGCTACGGCCGTACAGCTTCTGCATATGAGGACGTTCAACGAATTGAATGAACGCCAGACTCAGGATGTGACTCAGCAAGGCGAGGAAAGTGACAGCTCCACTACTGGTGATGAGAACAGCACCCCACACGCCTGCGAGACCTAGAACACGCTCTGGGTTGTTGAGGAAGCGGTAAATGCCATTGTAGGTGAGCTTTGGAGAGTCGTCGAAGAAGAAGTCACCGTAGAACCAGCCAAATTCACCGAGGGACTCGTAGATGCTGACCGAAGTCCAGATTTGCAGACTGATCAGGCCAGCTCCGAGCACATGTCGGAACAGGACTAGACCATATCCCCAATCGGCCGGGAATGTGTACATCTTCCACACGGCAGCAATAAAGCTAGAGTAGCACAAGACCATGCTGAGATGATAAGTGCCCTTCCATTGGTTCCACGCTTCCTGCGGCGTGTCACCATACTTGACGAAGTGCCTTGTCCAAGTCTTGGTGTTAGATTGATTCCGAAGGATATACCCAATGCCTACGGAATACCAGATTCTGGAAGCGACAGCGAGGGTCACAAACAGCAACTGATACCCTGGTGTAGATGGGGTCAAAGCTGTAATAGAAAATACAAGAAGCTGAACCAGCAAGATCGAGGAATCCGTGGTTCTATACAAATCCAGGTTGTGCAACCCCAGGAGGTTGTGGACTGACTGCGGCGGCTTGGCCGAATACGAAGATGTCGCGTTGGGAGCCTGGTCTTCAGACGGAGTTGGCGCTGTGGGAGTGTCTAGATCGGTGGGCAAGCTGGAGGAAGAATCCACACAGGCAGAGGAGCGCTTTCTGGGTGGTGGCGGATTGTAAGTCTTGTCGATGTGCGGGTTCTCCACAAGGACGAGGAAAACGAATTGTGCTGCATGGGCAATGATCGAGATGAACAACACTTTATAGCTGGCTGCCATCAGAGAGATTCCGTAGTAGCCCGCATAGCCCACCGAGTACATGGGATGAGGTGCCATTTCGAATACGCCATCGAAAGTCAATTCTTGGTCAATGAGGTAGAAGAAATCACCCCAATACCAGGCATAGTCCTTGACCACTCGATGCGCATCTAGTTTGACCCAGAGGTTGAACAGCACTAACACGATACCTGCAGACCACCGGAGAGCAGTCATGAGAATACTCTCGTCGATGGGTTGGTGGCCACAAGCTATCGCGAAAAGGCAGTAAGAAGTGAAGTCACACATGAGGATCAAGTCCACCAGACGCCTAAAGACAAGCCAGGTGTTGTATTCAATTGGAGCATTGTCGAACGAGTAATCTTGCGGGATCTTGGTCTCCAGTTCCCGCTTGATCCAATTATACAATTTAGGGTGAGGGTTTTCCCCAGTGGCTGGGTTGACAAAAACCTTGGTCTTCTCTGCCCATCGAATTAGTGTCTTGTGGTGCGACTGATTGTGAAGCAGCCACCCGATTCCTGCATTGTAAGCCAGGCGCCAGAAGAGGTAGGTGGCTGCAAAGACCGGGATTTTGGCACCCGTGGGGAGTGCCCAGAGAAACAGAATATGAGCCGCCAATAAAACCAACACCACAAGATCACCAAAATTCTTTGGCTCGGATGGCAAAAGCAACTGGGAGACCATGTCATGAGTCTGAGGGACTGTAAACACTGTGAAAACACATCCAACCTGGTTAGCAGCGGGCTCCCGACAAAACACGGAGTGGTTGGGTGCATCCAATAAAATCCTATATTCAATTGCAAAAATAATCGATACATAACAAGCTTACCTGTTCCATCGGGAGTTCTTCCATAGGTCTTTGATTCTTTGCCATCTTTATCTTCGATCTCCACTTCCCCAACGGCTGATAAAGCCTCGCGACCGACTGTTGAACCGACGCGTGTATTTCTCTCACGTAGCCCATCAATGTCTTGATGGGTCCCTGTTGAAAGGCCTTGATCCATGGTGTGCCACTTTACAAGGGTGTTGAGAGAGAGAAAACTGTTGAGAATGTGACGACAGAAGCATGTGATGCCGAAAAGGCGGAGCTGCGCTTAGTCAGTGGCTTAATGATTTTTGTCTTCAGGGATTTTGTCCTGACAATGGGAGGTCTCTCTTTTTTTTTTCTGAAAGAAAAGAGAAGAGTTTATCGAGGTGACCAATTAATATTTATATCGATTCTGAGCAAGAG
Organism: Penicillium italicum; assembly: GCA_002116305.1. Classification (NCBI taxonomy): domain Eukaryota; kingdom Fungi; phylum Ascomycota; class Eurotiomycetes; order Eurotiales; family Aspergillaceae; genus Penicillium; species Penicillium italicum. The sequence goes on along the minus strand of KZ108090.1, from coordinate 253,683 downwards.
TGGAACCGTTGAGACTCGTGAGGTCTCTCTAGAGATGCGGGCCTCCGAATGGAGCGGAAGGGAAAAGAAATGGGGGCCTTTAATGAATCAACGCCAAGTGGCTTTAGTCCACTTCTTCGCTACGGGTTGTTGGGAAAAGCCCTCGTCTGATTCTGTGTTGAATAGGCTTTGGGGCACTCGCATCTCCTGTCTATCCGTTACTCTCTTGCCCATAGGTATACAACACCGGTCAACAGCGGGGTATCGTGCAGTGCGGCAAGTGCGGCCTGTGCAAGTTGTGCGCTCCTATGGCACATACCGTATACACTTACCGCCTATATAGATTGATATGCGCATTTCCCTGTGAGCTCGAGCCCAATATATAACATGCATTGTGATCGTGTCCGCAGCTTCCACAGGCGAATAGGATGACACATGGCAAGTGGGGTGCTTGACATCATCCAATCCAAATCCCTGGTTGTTGATCAGGGTCAGAACTGAAAATCCTCGTGTTGTAGGTAGATTGATAATGGATACTAATGATGGCACACTGCCTACCGCCCGGGGTTGTGTTTACTACGTGATAGGCAACAAGAGGTGATTCAATCTAAGCTGCAGCCCAGGGACCTCGCTGCTTGTCCTAGCAACATTGGATGTAGCCTTTTGGTCTTATCTTGCTGCATTGGATGCACTAGGTCAAGACTCTGGCTTCCAGGTAAGTGCTGACAGGGCCTGGGATTATTTAACCCCGTGGGGCTCTTTTTTTTGACTAGTTTTCATGTATTCACAAATCATGGGTAGGACTTGCATACCCAAAATGTAGATTAACCCGCCTCGACCTGAATAGGCGTATAAATTAGCGACAGGTACTGTAAAATCCTTCAGGATTTGAATGTATATTTCGGCTTTGTGAGTTCGATCCCATTTTCATTTACATGAAACTCAAGTAACTCGCAACATTAGAGGCCTCAAGCCCTAGCTTAAATGTACTGCAGGATGTTGTATTGATGCCTTGCCCGGGGTTACCCGTGGACCTATTTCCTCGATGTTATATAAGCCAACTGGACGACAGCCTTGGAGCCTTGTTTCTTTTCCTCTAGACACCATACCACTCACGTGTAGATAATAAGAATGTATTATCATCCCACAGGTTCTGGAGGGCAAGTCTTGCAATTTCTTTGCATACAGCCACTCAGGTAGCGGCAAATCCCAGACCATGATTGGCTATGATTTTGAGCATTACGATGAGTTTGGGCTTTGTTTGGCTGCTGCACGTCAACTGAGCGCTGCGCTAGAAGATATCAATGTGGGGGACAGCAACCATCAATACGTCGGTTTGAACTGCAGTAGAATGTTGCATTCGATCTCCTCGAAACGTGGAATTAGTGCTTTGTCCCAGAGGGATCTGATGGCCGGGTTTACATCCGCGGCGAAACAGAAATGCTGGAAGATGGAAAAGTGAGAGTCCGGCCCAATTGCTAAGAAGGCGTGTTGGGGCTTCGAAGAGCTGCACAGGGAGCTACAAAAAGTCTTGAAACACCGCAAGACTGTGACATCGACAGTGCACGATCAAAGCTACCGAGCGCATACCGTGATCGAACTGGAAATCATCACTTCTAAGTTCTAATCTTCTCAATGCGCGCGACCAGGTGGTTGAGTGGCAATCGGAGCCTGTTCCTATGGGGAAACATGCAACAGATGTTTCCATCAAGGAACAATATCGTGCGATTGTCCAGACGGAAGAGGGGAAATTCGTTCCAAATCGTGATTATCAAGTGGATCATGCTGCAGAGGCAACAAAGGCCGGGTTTGAAGCTCGCATAAAAGAAGCAGAAGAGTATAAATCTAGAGTGCTTCTAACTACTGCTCAAACACATCGATGTATTGGTGGAAAGCTTGTGTTTGTAGATCTAGCCGGCGCTGAGTTCCTTTCCATTGACTATGGTGCTGCGGGAGCCCTTCAAGGCATCAACCGACACTCATTCAGCCATTATCCTGACTGTCTCGCAGGAGGCCAGTCAGTATACTGCAACTACAAATAAGCTAAAATATGGAGATCTGGTTGGCTCAGCAAATGGACACAAGAGATAGGTAGTTAAGTATGCATCATTTATAGTGGACTGTTATAGATGTCGGCTTCTCCATGCTTACTTTATTCTCAAGTTAATTTACCCTTTTATCATACGACATACCCATAATTTATTAGTACGCTATAGCTTAGCTACATAGTATAGCGGCCGAATGGAATGAAATATCTCACTTTCGACTTTTACAGGTACACTTGGTCTACAACGGCTCCGACACCGCAGATATGCCTTGCCCCGCCAATCGTAGCGGGTTTTTAGTCATCCCCGCTTATCAAGCATCAATCCGCCACCGGACGTCGAATTTCTCTGTTTCTTGCGACTGCATATCATTTATCTTCTTATTTTCCGTCGCTTGCTCTTATTTACACTGCCACACGGAGCAGCAATCCAAAATGGCGCCCTACGTTGAGGAGTTCGCCGAGGTGTCTCTGGCAGTGTCGTCCAAGGTGACGCCCAGCCTTGTCGCACCCGAACCTGGTATGCATGCGCAGAAATCTTGACGCAATTCACACACTAATTCTTTGCAGAACACTGCCCAGGCCCTGAATCTGAGCAAGCTGGCCAAGGCGATGCCTGTGCTGGTTGCCCAAACCAACAGATCTGCGCCACCGCGCCCAAAGGCCCCGACCCCGACATTCCAATCATCACTGAACGACTCTCCCAGATACGACACAAGATCCTGGTTCTCTCTGGAAAGGGAGGAGTTGGCAAATCTACATTCTCAACCCTCCTTGCGCACGCTTTCGCCGCCAACCCTGCCTCCACCGTCGGCATCATGGACACCGATATTTGTGGGCCGTCAATCCCCAAGATGATGGGCGTGGAGTCAGAGACGATTCACATTAGTAACGCCGGCTGGAGTCCCGTCTGGGTAACGGATAATCTGGGCGCGATGAGTGTGCAGTTCATGCTGCCCAACCGAGACGATGCGGTGATCTGGCGCGGGCCCAAGAAGAACGGACTGATCAAGCAATTCCTCAAGGACGTGGACTGGGGCGAGCTGGATTATCTGATTGTCGACACGCCTCCCGGGACCTCTGACGAGCATCTGTCCGTCAACTCTTTGCTGAAGGAGTCTGGCGTTGACGGGGCCGTGGTCGTGACTACCCCGCAGGAGGTCTCATTGCTGGATGTTCGCAAGGAGGTTGACTTCTGCCGCAAGGCCGGTATCAAGGTATTGGGCTTGGTAGAGAACATGTCTGGATTTGTCTGTCCTAACTGCACACACGAGTCGCAAATATTCAGAGCGACAACTGGCGGCGGTCGCCGACTGGCGAAGAAAATGGGCATTCCTTTCCTAGGTGCTGTTCCTCTGGATCCCCGTGTTGGCATGGCGTGTGACTTTGGCGAGAGCTTTGTGGATAACTTCCCGGACAGTCCCGCATCCAAGGCAATCAAGCGCGTCGTGCGACTGGTGGGACAAGCGGTTGGGGAGAACCCGGAGGATGTTCTCCCAGAAGATACGACTGATTAAAGTGCTTTTTCTTTTTGGCTTATTTACACAGCGCGATGCATATGGATGGATTTCTGCGAAATACCTCGGCGTTTGGGACATACATAGCATAAACCATGACTTGATACGATTGGCCAGAATGGCAAATGAACACATTCATGTTCACCACAAATTTGGATTTAGATCTCAAGTACTCACTTTCCTTGGTCCCTATTAGGCCGCACATATCAAAGCCAATTGATCGATCACGTCCTCGGCTTGTCCCATGAAATCCACAACCGCAAGGCCATCGGGAGCAGTAAACGTCTGGCAATTATCAGTTGAGGTGCCCGCCTCCAAGGTTTTACCAGTACTAGGAGTATCCTTCATCAAAATTTGCGAGTGTGGCTAGTATACTGCCCAGTATACTGCCCAGTACAGAGCTTGGTCTCCGTCCAATGCTCCCCAGCGCCCAGGACAAGGGAGGCTTCAAGTGCCACCAGTTCCTCCATGGCTAAACGATGTGCCATCCTTCAACTCCAAAGCAACAGCTTTCAGCCTGTTCGCACAAAGAAAGTAAGCACTGCAGCAGCAGGCGACGAAGGGATTTTCGGCAGATCATTAAACCAGGCCCCATGTGGACCACCGGAGAATTGACTTTGTCGCAGCGACGGCAAAAGCGACCAAGTGAATTTCACAAGTATCAGGTTGATGTCGGACAGAACGGCTCCCAGATCTTGGGGTCAGTGTCTGTGAACTTCCCATCATCGTAGATGAAGCTGTCTGCCTTGAGCGTCACAACGTTGGACCCCCGGTACAGCACCTGATCAACAGTCTCGCAGGTCTAAACATACGACGGAATGTCACATAGCAAGGCATTTTGTACACAACGTTGCAACAATAGCAGACATCATGAAATCGGTATTCTGGCTGTCCACTTCTTTGTCTGCGCTCTCGTGTTGGTTTACAATGTTCTCTTTGTAGACAATCGTCCATGCAATTGCCATTCTTGTTATACTTGATGCGCTCATTGTTCTCGGTGTCTTCGACTTAAACTTCTTTGTCCACTTAGTGTCTATTCAGGACCGTGGTCTCAGCTGCCATTGTCATTGGCTTGTTCGAGTGCTGATATTTTTGTCGACTCTTTGTGTGCACGATGTTTCTTTCTTGTCCCCTTTGTATGTACTTGAAAGCAATATTCACGGTCGAGCATGCATCACCTATTCAGATCACGTCTATTTAATCCTCGATCTCTCTCAATATTCTACAGACAAGTGCAAGTTCATCATTCATCACTCATCACTCTATACACCACTCAATAGTCAATACTTTAATTTTGTACATTCTGATCCAATCCAAGATATTCACAGATATGCCGGGTTGTTGTCCCTGGAATTGTTTCGGCATCTGCCGCCGCCGCCGCAGCTCCCCCAGTTTTGGCCCTGCCAATTTCGGCGATGCTCCTATAGAATTACAGGTCATACCTCGCCCTGCTCCGGCAGCCCTGCCCATCCCCGGTCCTGTTGTCCCAGCCGATAATCCCGTTTTCCTATCATCTCTGCCTGGTGCTTTCCCATCTGTTAACCCAAACGATTATCAGTACGGCGAGCGCGAGATGTGGGGCTACTTGCGACAAAGATGGATCGATGATGCAAATGAGCCTAACTGCACAGTACAGCCACTAGACTTTGAATTTACAAAATTGACCCATGCCAAACACCGATCCGAAAGATGGACATCAAATTTCAACCGCTGGATCTCAAGACCCCTAGCCCTTCAAGGTGACCTCGAGGCTTGTGGTCTTCCTGTAGGTAATGAAGATTATCATGATGTCAAAATCTCAAATAATTCGGTCCGTGAGCACCCTAAAAGAGGAAGGGGAACTAACTTTTATCATATCTCGACTGCAATGGGAGTTATCATCCTCAGAAATGTTGACAGATACGATGGACCTTGGTGGAGCCATATTGCACTTGCACAGTACGATATTCACTTCGCGCGGAATATATTGAGACACATCTACCTCGAAAATGTTATCAACGTGGATACCCGGGACTTTATACAAACAATTTGGGCGAAAACTCAACCACCTGATTCCGAAGGGTTTCAGCCATCCCCAGCATCAGTTAATCCAGTGACCTGGAATTTTGATACCCCCGAATATAAGGCCATTCTAGGTACAGAGCTTGGGAAGGGAGTTGCTGCTATTGTTTTGTCAGCATTCCCCAGAGGTACATATCGTATTACCAGAATCGTTGTCTGGAAGAAGTCTATCATGCAGATACGATTTGATATTGAAAACAAAGCTTACATTTAGACAGGCGGAGGCAATTTTATTTGGAGAGCTGTTAATTTGATTTCTTCTATTAAAATGAATATCAATCGATGAATTCATCTTGGAATCAATAAATCAATCATTTATTCATTCATTCAATCAAAGTTCCGTCAACCTACTGTAGTTGTATTAGTTAGGCAGAACTATGCGAGTACTATTCCGCCAGCCGGATACAGTGCTCGCAATCCATAGGCTGTCCACCTGGCTATAGTATTACACATAGCAACTCTCGCTGTTATCTATAAACACGTCTAGTCCCTTGAGGACTTGGCTTACGGTCAACTATGATGTACATTGATATGATATTCGAGGGACCTCACGCTTTTTTTAAGAGCAATACACCAAATCGTTGACAGGGCGTCATAGGATGGACCAACTGTAAAGCATGCACTGCCACGAAGTATGTTCTTTTCGCTACGAATGCTGTGGCATATATATTTTCGTAAATTGGTCAGGACAGAAATCATACAAAATCATGGTTCTGAATTATTGGTACACCAAATTGTTCTAAAATTGTCTATTGCGTAGAAAGTATCAAAGTCATCGATGTCATACCCAATGTTTTTAAGCGACACGTCGCTTTTTCAATGTCTGGCTAACGTTTGAAGCATCCGAATCTCTGATATCTTGATGAGTAGGTGGGCCTTTTTACTACGCAATAATAATTGGGTCAAGAACGACACGTCCTGCTATGCTGCCACATCAGCGGCTATACTCTCTCAACCATCCCAACAAGCACCACAGCAGATCTATACTTTCCAGAATTTTCAAATATGGACGGAAACCAAAATGGCATGATAAAAGACCATGTTTTACTGAAGACATCCAGCAGAATTAACACTGAGGAAGTATCTTCCGTATGCATCTAGATCATATGTGTGGCTTGAAGCTCAAGGATCTTTTCACCCTCTAGGATCCTGTCTCGCAATTGAAGTTCTGTGTGTATTATAGTAAAATCCATTTGTCTAGAGCGTACTAATTGTTTTGATGATGACAAGTTTCCAAAATCAAGAAAATCAACTTCAGTACAGAAAGTCCACAAGTCTCCACATTTTTATGCGGAGAGATTCTAAACCTATACCCATGTAGGATATCAAAAACAACAGTTCATGCGGAGTATAATAAAGCTCTAAAGCTTTGAAAGTGTCTCTGATAGGATAGTCTTGATTATATCCTCTCGACTGTACTACTAGTATAATATATACTATGCACTACGTACTACATTCACGTCCGTAGATCCACCAATCCGATGATGTCATATAGCATCAGATGGAAAAGACCTGCTCTGTTAAATATCCCATGAATGCCCGGAAGAGACTTCCAATCACTTGATCTCTAATACTTCCAAGTTTACCTTGCTTGACCATTTTATCTAAACCCACCTCAACCTACATCATAACCATCATGTCGTTCCTCACGACCATCCGTGCCTCCTCCCGCCAAGCTATCCGAACCAACTTCGCCGTGCCAGCTTCCACATTCCACTCTTCAGCAGTCCGAAGCTTGAACGAGGATGATAGGAGTCAGCATACCACTACCACCCACTTCTTCCAGCCATACTGACCACAAGCAGGCCGTGAGAATCTCTCCTCCCACTACGAATCCCATAAGCAAGAAGGCATCAAGAACACCAAGGAGGGCAAGGGAAAGTGGAAGTCCGAGCTGGCTAGTAACAGCGAGGCGGGTGTAAGCATTGACCCCTAGGTTTCATCTTGAATCGGAGCTAACATGTTTGATTTATTCAGGTCAAAGCAGATCGTGGCGAGTTAGACGGTGATGTCTCTTTCCAGGAGATGCAGGAAAAGACAAAACATGTTAAAACTCAGAAGGGCAGCAAGTAATAAGTGAAAAATATCGGCCTTTTGTAACTTCTTGACCGTGGCCTGGGTTTATTCTTCATGTGTGTTTTATTGGGGCAGTCTGTGGGTGAGGCTACTAGGGAGTCTTTTAGGGTAAATTATTCGAGCTTTAACGCATTCCTCAATGACAGTTGATACTACACACTTTTCCGAAGCATATCATTAGGAATGAAAGGAAGTTTATGACCAAGAGTAGACTTGTAGATGTATTATGATCAATGATTCAACCAAGAGTCTGGGAGCGACTCAAATGCCTTGAACGCCTCGAGCCACAGTGAAAAGACATCGGGAGAATCAATCGTCCCGTGTTAAGTAAAGTTGCAAACGCCCGCTTGCCCAAAAAAAGGGAAAAAGTGATAGCGATAAAAAAACAGCTTCCCATCATCCACCCGTCGGGGTATCATTTCAGGATCACGATCAAGATGACCAGAATAATGATCAATCCAATAATAGTCATCATGCTCCAGTTCTCACCCGCCTTTCGACGGATCCTATCTATCCGCCGTCTCGCACCATCCAGTCGGGTCTGATGACGCTCGACGTCCCCATCCATTCCATCCAGCAGTTGAATGTGGCCATCCAGCTCATCTCCAATCTGAATACTCAGCTGGTGTTGTCTGCCAATCGATTCACCCAGCCGATCCAACTGGTCATCCTGATCACGCATGGTTTGAGCATGGTGGTCGTAAATCTGCTGGTTGTCCATGTTCGACTGATCTGGTCGCGGCGAGGGCTCATCACGGTACGGGCGGAAGAGATTGCTGCGGTTGCGCTCGTCTTCTTCGTCGATCTCATCTTGCACGGCTGCCGCTGCGGCGGAGCTGTCCATGAAGCGGACGGATTTGGAAGGTGGATGTTGTGGAATTGGCTGCTTGAGATCGGGGGTGGCAGGTTTCAACGCCTGCGTCGTGTTGTTGTCCGATGGCTGGCCGTCGGCGCCGTAGAACTGGGTCGACAGATCTTTGTATTGGGCTTGGAGGGGGGTGAGTTGGTCTTTCAGGGCGGTGGCGCCTGCGCTGTCGTGCGAGTTGGCTAGCCGGGTTTGTTCGGCTTCCAGGGCCTCTATGCTCTCGCGGAGAGACTCGAGAGACCAAGAAATCTCTCCATCTTGGGAATTGGGCTCGAGATCGAGTGAGATTGCCCTTTCGCGCTCCAAAAGGGATAATTTAATGTGATCGGCGAGTAGGAATAGCTGGGAAGGGTTCGTCATGATGCGTGAGATCAAAATGTCAGGCTGTTGAGATGTATATTTCGTAGGCGTTTGGACGGTCAGTACGGAGAAAGACCTCCGATCAGCCAAGAGAGATAAAGTCAGACTGTTTGAGATGTTTACGAGGTTGAAGGTGGAGATGGTAAGACGAGGAACCACAAGCGGAGGCAACAGTGCGGATCAACCGCTTTCCGCCTTTTGCCTCCCCTAGATCCCCCGCCGTCATCCCGCCTTCTCTTCAGCTTGGAAATCTTAACATGTCTATGCCTTGCAAGCATTTGCTTCCGATTGCTCAACTGATTGTTTTCTGAGTGTTATCCTCATGGATCTGGACTATTCGGTCTACATCGGTATCTAGCGCCAAGCTGCATGAACCCGCGCACTGATTCCGCATTCCAAGAAAGCAACAACATAGGGAGTAAAAGTCCATTGGTACCCTGAGATTTTTGGGGCCTCATGGTAGGCCTCAATTCAGCGCAACATGGATTTACAAGACTTTCTGGCTATGGAGGAAAGCCGCGACCGCGACGAGCTAATCGATCTCCGCGACCTTGAACTCGTCTCCGAGTACGACTCGCACCTGATGTGCCCGATCTGCCACTGCCCCTTCGTTGACCCCGTTCGTCTCCAATGTGACCATGTTTTCTGCGGGAGTTGCCTCAGTTCGGCCATCACCAGCTTCCGCTCGTCCGACTCGAACGAGTTCCCGTGTCCCTCTTGCCGAAATCCCACTCAGAAAGTGTCGGCTAGCGTGCCCCGCCTGCTTATCAACATGTGCGACGAGATCCGGGTGCGATGTCCGTTGATAACGGAGGGCTGTCAGGAAATTATACCCCGAGGCCATGTCCAGTCGCATGTCGAGAAGTACTGTGGGTACCGGCTATTGCCGTGTCCGGATAATTCATGCGACCAGATGACGCGAAGCAAGGACGTTGGGATAGATCAGAAGTGTATTCATAGAATACAACGGTGCTCTTTTTGCGAGGAAGATGTTCTAGAGCATGAATACGAGGTTCGTTGTCCTTTGGGCTTCTTGGGGGTTTATAGATGCTGACTGAAAACGCCTATGCTAGAAGCATGAGAAAGAGCTTTGTCCAGTTCTTGAGGTCGCATGTGTCGACTGCGAGACAATTGTCACTAGAGGGACACTGCGGGAGCACGTAGAATCATGTCCAGAGGTTGCAATTCCCTGCAAGGCATCCAAGTACGCATGTCCCGTTAAGATCCGACGGGCAGACATTGCAGCACATGAGCAAAGTTGCCCCATAGTCGCAATGTCCCCGTACTTTGAGATGCAAAATACCCGGCTCAATTCACTGGAATCAAGCATGCGGCATCTGCAGCAGCGAAATGAGATATTCGAGGATGGGCTCGCAAAAATTCGGTCCACTCTTGTCGAGTCCACACGCTTGGGTGCGAACAGCCATAGTGGTGGACAATCTACCCAACTAGACCGAGAACAGCAACCCTCCACTCGTGTCGACGTCCATGCAGATGATCCTGCAGACATTGCTGCGAGTGTCTTTTCTTCCAATGCCACGACCTATCTTCTTTCTCTGCATGAATCTCTCCGGGAAGAGGTCAGCCAACTTTCGCATGCTATCACAGACCTAGATGCTCGCGCCAGCATGGCTATCATGAATGAATGCATGCGCATCAATGAAGACATGGCCCACACGAATGCGGCAGTTAACAGTGTCCGCATGCAGGTCCAATGGCTCATGAACCCTCGCCTTCACCAGGGCACGCGCGGGGGAGCTGTGCGCACTGCGGACAACGAAGGAACACGGGCACAGGTGGCATCGTCGACGGCTGGACCGAGCCATGCTGCTGGTCAGTCCCTAGGGCCACTTCGGCCTAGACGTCCCAGTGACAGTGGACGCGAGGGAACGAAGCTGTGAAAGTGTGTTTGGGTGTAATTGGGGCCCTGCGCAGCCCCGTCTGATACGAAGGGGCTTTGGGCTTTCATGTGTATCTTGTAGCTTATGATATGATTGATGATTGGGTTGTCTTAGTGTAGGGCTGTTGTATATAGTTGATAGATATAGAAGGCACTATTTGCATTAATAAACGATACTTTCTTTTTCCGACCTGTTTAATCAAGAAAACCGCCTTGTCAGTAACAAATATATATGTCATCGGACAGATTCAAACAGGAAAAATAAGAACACCGCAGAATGATCCAAAGCTACTCTTTCGTATCGATGAACCTTATCCACACTTTACACATCAATAGACATAGCAAAGCTAGAAGAAAAAAAGGCAATTGATCCACCTATCTCCATCACTTAACGAATCCAAAAAGAAAATGATAAAAGCAAAAAAACAAAAAAGCAAAAAAGAAAAAAAAGAAATCTCAGGTTTGGTTTGGTTTTTTAGGAATAGCCGAACGCGGGGGTCGAACCCGCAGCCTTAAGATTAAGAGTCTTACGCTCTACCGATTGAGCTAGCCCGGCTGGGCTGTTGAAGAAAGGAACAAACCATCGAATCATACAGCGATTTGCATATTGCGATAGTTCCCCGATAACATTGGGGAAAGTGTCAAGGTAGGTCGCGGTTCAAACATTGGAAGCAAGTCTGGTCATCATAAAAAGTAGAACTCCGAATACCTTCCAGCTTCTCAGCAGCCAGTATATTAGTCAGTGCTCGGTCGTTGAGTGACTAGGAAGTTGCCACCTAGGGGCAAAGAGTTGCAGCAGTAGATGAAGGAGAGGAGAACGATGATGGGAGAGACTACGAAAAAAGAAGGTTGAAGAGATTTAGAGAAGATTTAGAGAAGATTTAGAGAAGACAAAGGGGAATAGAGATATGCAAGGGGGAAGAGGGGAAAGCAGATGTATACTTTAACGATGGGGATTGGTGGAAAAGCACTCCAGTAATTTTAAAACCACTCTCACTTTCCAAGTACTGTGTTCAAAGTACAGTTATGCAGTCTATTTACCTCTGATCTTCATAGGGTTTAAGATCGATAGTTAGTCGTACCATTATAAAGTGTATCCCTAGTTATACATAGAAAAGTCTCCTACGTAAAAGTTTTTTTTTACCGCCTTTATGTATATCTCAAAAGACATTTAAAAAGACCTCTTAAAAGGTTTACTAAAAAGACAACATAAGGCTGCAAACGCGACCGATTATTCTTATATAGAAATATAAGAACAGTTGAAATTAGTAGACAGATCGAAACTAGTGTATATGCTTCAAGAAGACGGTGATGAAATAAGCGGTATGGCGGTCCCAACAGTCGCCCGTACTCCCCTACATATGTTGTACCCACAGACCCCCAAGTAGACGCCACATCGAGACTGAAATTCCATCCTTGCACTGTGCCTTGAGATACTCCTGCTTCTCGCATTTCCACAAGTCACCCTTCACTGTTGACCGCCCACCCTCAGAGCCATCTGTGCGGGAGACTCCGAAATCGATGTTTTCAATATCATAGATTCCGTTTGGGAGGTGGAGCTGGTATGCCTTGTCGGAGCAGTTGTAGGTCTTGTTTCCAGCCATTCCAATTGACCTATAGATCTTTTATGCCTTTTGGCTTTGGGCCGGTAGGGGACCCCAAACATGGAAAAGAAAATTGGAACATACCAGTAAGCAGAGCATTTGGTTTCAGTGTTCGTGTTTGAGTCTTTTATAGCAAACGAGAGGAAGCAGGTTGCTGGGAGGCTCGTGCTATAGATGGCTGCGTTGAGATTTGTGACTTGCAACGGCTCTAGGACGGGCACAATGGGGCTGGGTGTAGCGAGGATGGAGGTGGAAGTCGCCAGGACAAGGGAAGAAATCGATATGGTCTTCATTTTGCTAGAGTAAGGTTTGGAATTGCTGTTGGATTATTTGCTGCTATTAGAGCGTATACCGATGGTATTGGCGACCCTCTTACATTCTTCCCTGCACATTTACTCAGAAAGATACTTGTTGAGAAGTTCAAGACATGAATACGAGAACCAGACACGTAAGAAAGTTGAAGTTATTGGAATATTCGGATCCCTGGATGATCGAATGGTGACCTATGATCCTTATTGTTCCCGCTATTTTTGGCATCAGGCGACCAGACTATACAGCCCTGTATTATTTTTGGGGATTAGAACAAAACACAGATACACCATATACTACATCCTATACCCGAATATAGCCCGTGGGGAATCTACATTGTTCTAAACCGAGGAAAATTCCAAACAAACTGCTGAAAAGATGTACAATCTTGCTACCACGGTAGGAGCTACAACTATTCTATGCGTAGAAAGAAAATCGATAAACCCCAACTGCAATCATTCCTATAAAAGGATATATATATATCCAAAGAAAACATTCCAAGTAAGCGCCGACCTCATCTTAACCTAATAGCAGAACTGTTAGTACCCGACGGGGTTTATATAAAATGCCAAACCCTCTGACACGGAGGGGACCTGCTGTACAATATCATCAGGGGGTCCAGTCAGGAGGAGAAGGGGAGGTACCACGATAAGGAGGAGGTGGAGTGGCATAGCGCTCATGGATCCCAGCTAAGTCCGACCCGGGAATGTGCTCGTACGGAGGAGGGAGGTTCAAAAGTGGGATGGAGTGCGGGTCTGGCAAACCCAGAGCGGAGTACGGGGGCGACTCTGGGGCGACTCCGGTCACATCCGCTTCATAGAGAACTACATAGAAGACGTCAGTCGAGGACATGCCTCCGTGATACACCTGCCGCAAGAGCTCCAACAGACCTCCATCGGAACGAGTACTAGCAGGTGTGGACATGATGGCCTGGGACTTGCTCACCGGCCCATGGCTGTGGGTGAACACAGCCATCAGTATAGGCGGGGGTCGGATATCTAGCAGGAACCGTTCAACGCCCTGGCTATCCTGCACCATCTTCTGGATATGAACCCACTTGGAGCGGTAGTGGGTGTTAAACCTGTGTGTCCAATCCTGGTCGAGGCCGGACTCTGCAAGGCCGGCGCATAGGGTCCAGATAAGGTGGTTCTCGTTGATCCACTCGCTAACTACAACCTGTGGCCGGGCAGTGCAACGTTTTCGGCCTACATGGCACCGCACAGATGTCTGAGGAGTGATCTGCAGATCTTGAATATCTTCAACTGATCTGCCGCAGAGTACTGCAACCTGTGCCCACCTGTAAAGCTCGTCATATGACATGATGATATATGGCTGCAAGACTCGCACAATTAAGTGTGGATGGGTATTGGGTTGAATGCGGATATTTGAATTTGCAGGAGTGTAGAACAGAACAATTTCGGTGAGATCCTCTTGTTGGCGCGAAGAGGGAAGGGTTTATATAGCACCGGGGAGTCTGGGGCTGAGCACTGGAATCGGGAGAGAATGGCTCTATTAGACACGAAAAAAACTAAAGACATTGAAAGGATTCTTTGTGTCAAGTTAGACAAGGAAAATGAATGATAGTTTCATTGCTAAAGAGCCAGTTCTGCCTTTTGTTCGACGACGCCTAGGATACCCAACAAAGCCCTGTGAAAATGTAGATCCTTTCTAGTTGAATATGTACCTATTGTAAACAGGAACCAAAGAGGGAATTCCCAAACGCTCTACGGCTGCGACTCATTAGCGAGTCTGCCTCCTACCACCAAGCCTGGATTGTCGATCACCACGAAAAGATCCCTAATTTCTTTCAGTAGTGTTACGGAACACTATCTGTGTTCCCATGCGCATGCTTGTTTAGTTTTTGAGCTTCTCCCACTCCAGAGGGCTGTCAAAGTTTCCGAGACCTGACGCCTAAGGGCGCTTTTCCGATGTGTCTTTCTCCCCTTCCATGCTGGATGCTTCATTGAAACGAGCAAAGTCACAATGAAGATGTCATATCATGATGAGACAGCATGATATGGGGAAGAAACCAAGTAAAAAGAGCTATCGATTGGGGAATAATCTAACAAACTACAACCAAACCACCTCGGTGATGCCCTGGCTCCTAAGACTAAGAGATACACCGGGAATTTCAACAGCCCATATACGTCCAAACAGAATCCACGTTGACTCAACACCATGAGCTTCACATTTTATAAAAGGATATGTGACTTCCAAGTTCCCTAAATCTCCCACCGCTATCATCTGTCCAAACTCCACTATCTAATAAACCGACACTACTAACCATTCGAGTTTATTAAAATAAAATCACGAGATTTTATCTCATATTCATTTGCGCACCACATATTCAGCTCAATCATTTTTTTTCGTCTCATTATCCAATTTTCATCTCATCATCCAATTTTCAGAAACCCGGACGATCGTGTCCATGCCCGTGACTATGTCCATGTCCATGACTATGTCCATGCCCCTGACCCTGTCCAGATCCACCATACGAGCCCGGGTGCGAACCATGTGGCGGGCCATTGTGGGAGCCGTGCGGCTGCGGATAGCCGAAGTGGTCGTCTTGCTGTCTATAGGACGAAGAATCCTGCGAGCCGCCATAATGCTGTTCATGATGTTCATTATGCTGGTAGCCGTGACTTTGTTGAGGTACGTGCTGAGGCTGGTAGTAGCCTCCATACTGTTGTGGGGGAGGGTGCGAGGCCTCGTACCTACTCTCTGCCTCGTAACTTTGGTATGAGCTGTGCTGGTTTTGTTGGCTTCCTTGGTCGTTTACATCGCGTGACAAGCCGCCAGGGAGGAAGTTGGAGATTTTGCTTTCGAATTTGCTCAGGTTAGACAAGCCGGGGATACTGGAGAGTTTTTCCCAGGGGATGCCAGAGGAGCTGCCGTTTGATTGTTGCTGGGGGTTTTGGTGCTGATTTTGTTGAGGGAAGAATGAAGGGAATCCACCAGATGAATGTCCACCATCGTTACTGTGTCCATGGCTTTGGCTTTGATTGTGACTCTGCTTCTGGCCATGCGAGGCACCACCCAATGCTGCGAATCCACCATGGCCACCGCTGTGAGTGTGGCTCACTCCACCAGTGTTACGACCGGATCTCACGCCCTCGGAGCTAAGGATGGAGTCCAGGGAAGCGCCGCGGTCTGGGCGGGCGTGGGTCCATTTCTCAACAGCCTCGAACATTGCACGGTGGGCACCATTGCGCATGTTGCGCAAAGCTGGGTGGTGGAAGACTTGCATACAGTCATTAAGAACCTCGTCCTCGGAGACATCGATATGTTGCCAAGCGTACAGAATGCGAGGTGCGATGTACTCCACGATTTCAGAAGCGACCCGTCCGGCGGGCTCATTCAGAATGTTGGCAAAGTGATCCTTGGAGAGCAACGAGTGGGTGGGGTCTGTGCAGTGGGGATCAGTCCATGGTTCGTACTGGTGCTTACCAGAGGCATCAATAACGCCTGCTGATCCAGCTTGCATTGACTTGGAAGCAGCTTTGATCAGAGGTCGAATGAAAGGCGCTAGGAGCGACATAATGACAACGGTCAAAGTTTCAGAGATCTTCTCAACGAGAGACTCCAAGCCTGGGATCTTTTCAATGATCGAGTTCAAGCTCCGCATCACCTTATCTCGGAAGGCCAGGATGGGATAGATCTTGGCTATTGTCTCCTGGGGGTTGAAATCAGGCATGCCATCCAGCCCAGAACTAGGCTTCGAACCACTGGTTGAAGACTGAGTTGGCCCGGCACGGGACCGCTCGTGGCTACTGGAAGAAGAATCCGCATAGCTAGTCGCAACACTACGGCTCCGGTTGGCCATTTCTTGTGCCGCTGCCGACCTCTTGAGACCCTCGGCCTCATTAACAAGCTCCTTGGTACCGGGGATCTTGCCCAAGAGCCCAGTCAAGGCATTAAGGGAGTTGTTCGACTGCGCATTTGTTTCGGCATCACCGAGCGCAAGATCCATCTCGTTGACCTCGGATTGAGTGAAATGATCATTTGCCTCTCCCATCACGGAATGGAAGAAATCGACCATACCAAAGGTTCCCGTCACAAGTGGGAAAACGTGATGTCCTTGAAGGTTGATCTGGGTGGCAGTACCCGTATGCGGGAATACGTTGTTGAAACCCATCTCGCGCAATACCAACTCAACATAGTTGGTGTGTGCGGCGAAATCCTCCAGCGTGTGTAGTCCCTGGCCTAGACACCGGAGTGCCTCACACAGGTCCTCCTCGTTACCCTTCTTTTGCCCGCCATTGGTGTAGGTTCGTCCATAGTGGATACTGCGACTGAGACTGAACTTGATAAATGCAGAGCTGGTGGCCCAGTCGCCTCGCTCATTGGCGATATAGTTCTTCATACCTGTGTTCGGGTCGATTTCGAGCTCGACAGCACGGACGGGTGGGCGCAACCGCTTGTCATATTGGCGTGCATCTTCGTTATCGGCATAGTCCTTAGGGTTACTATGGGAAAAAAGATAATCAGTACAACTTATGAAGAATCGACCTCGAGCTGAACTTACTCGATATGTTCCTCGGGACGGTAAACACCCAATCGATCCGAAGTCACCTCAAATTCACCTGTAGCATAGCCGAAGCTCAGGAACGAGAGGACCCACACCAAAACACGGATCGTATCGGCCTGCAGATTTTTAAGGGTTCCAACGTCCATTGCCTGCGAGCTACATAAGCCGTTAGAATACATCGACCTTTCGATCTTTCGATCTTTGAATTCTTTGATGACTCACTAATCACGCAACCAGTTACCAAAATACACGCGCTTAATCATGGTGGAGGTCCATTTGTGGCCAGAGATGAAAGCCAGCGTTTTGAGGACATCTTCGATATCACCATGGCGCCAGTTCTTGCCCTCGACGGTGGATATAGAGGCGATATTTCCAGCCCCAAACGCGTGTACTTGCGGGAGTATCAGGAGCAGTACTAGCAGGGCGGAACCCGCGTGGAGGAGGGGCATGGTGGGGTGATACTGGCGTTGTATTTTCCTCGCAATGTGAGGAGATAATTTGGAATTTCACAAAGGAACAGAAGTGAAAGAAGCAATCAAAAAGGTCTCCAAGGGAATAAAAAGATCAATTGTGAAACCAAACTGTGGCTAAGGACTCAGCCCTCAATCTCTTGGCCATTCTTGGCATTCGGTGATCCCCATGACGTCCATGCTTTGAAACAAGAGATTGTCGAATTGATTATGTTTGATTTTTGAATTATAAGTAAAAGGTACGTAGATAAAATACGTGACATATAAATATAGTATATGGTATGTTACCGGTAGGTAGTATACCGAAGAAAGGTCAGGTAGCATCGTTTCAGAAAAGTGAATGCGACATCGTATTGTTATCAATATCAACCCCCGCAGATATAAATATCAACCTTAATCTGATACTTCCCTGATCTCCACCCATCTGATGGTTTAACCCCTTCACCTTCCATCTACCAAAATGTCCACCCCAAATCTAGACGCCCTCAAACGCGATGGCTTCGTAGTGGTCCGCAATCTCTTAACCCAAACTGAGGTATCGCACTACCGCGAAATCGCCACAAAGGCAACGACCCTAACTCGCAACGGAAGCTGGCCACACTTCCGCACCGTCCCGAAACAATTCCCACCCTGGCCGACGACCGCACCACCCGCCTCGGAGGGCGGAATCTGGGGCGTGCAGCACCTAATGCACCCCGATATGCCAGGACGGGACAGCTTCGCACGATGCTACTTCTCTCCCACAATCCTCACCGTAGCGGAGGAGTTAATGGGCGTTGAAAGTACTGCCAGCAGCGAGAGCGAGCCACTCGTAATGGAACTATTCAATCTGCTTGTGGCCCCGGAAACCAAAGACTTTGAGCTCCGCTGGCACCGTGACGATATCTCCGAGCACGCGAGTGCCGAGGAGGAGCTCGCACAGCTTGCAGCCAAGGCGCCTGGCGGCCGTCAATGGCATTGCCAGTATAACTTGGCACTGTGTCCTGATGCATCGCTGATCGTTGTACCGGGGACGCATGCGCGCGCACGCACTCAGGTCGAGCGTGATGCGGATCCTTATGCGGCTGAGTTGCCGGATCAGTTGGTTGTTCAGTTGCAGCCTGGAGATGCGGTGTTTTATAATAGTAACATTCTGCATCGTGGGGTTTATCGGGGGAAGAGTGAGGGTGGGGTCGAGACGAGGTTGACTTTGCATGGAAGTCTTGGGTTGAAGGCTTCTGGGGATGGGGGTGATGATGCTGAGGAGAAGAAGAAGGTTAGAGCTACTGCGGTCCTACAGCATGGGGTTGGGGCTTGGGTTAACCGCGAGGATGCTGCTTTTGGGCTTGGGGAGAGGGCTGAGAGGATGAGGGCTAATCTTGTTGAGATGGGGACTGGGGAGGGGGTTGGGTTTTCTTTGCAAGGGTAGACTTGTCAAAGTATCTTTGCGAAACTGTGAATATTGTTGTTGTTGTACTATTTTTGCCGATAGGTCTAGTTATCATATATATGGCAGAATGTACAAATGATGAAGCTTTGCACCTGCGGGCTTTCCATCCCTACTCAATTAAGGGCTCTAGATGAAGGCTCGGGTGTCTCTTAATCTTCCTGTTTTTTGTTCAGGTCTCCTCTGGTGACAAATAAACAAATAAGCCTGGCATTGCTCCTTGAAATTTAGATCTTTGGCAGCGATGCTTTCATCACGTAGAATCGCACCTGCACCTATAACCAAAATGTATGTACAGAAGTGTTTACAGTCACATCCAACCTCGGATTTTGAGTTCCACGCTAATCCGTATTTAGTCTAGTTCAAGTCTCCTTGGACCGGGACTCCACTCGGCAATCACATGCCTCGATACTGGCTTTATCCTTACTTTGAGTCTAGCAACTCCCCAACGAACCGTGCAAATGACCTGAAAGGTAATGATCCCAGGTATTTTCAGGTCTACCCTAGCTTTTAGCAAGCGAAAGCCCATCCCTGCCAGCAAGACAAACCGACGCATCCGACAGAGGACTCAAAGTCAGCTTAGTTCCATCGCCTCCTGCCGCCACCTACCAAACCTGGGAATCCGAGGCACTACATTTCTCAAGGCTAACAGAATGAGTAGAAGCAGTCATACAAAGACCAGACGGAGAGTATTGAAAACTATCCCGGTAGGGGTGGTCTTAGTGCAGCTTTCAGGCAGCGCAAAACGGTAGACCTTGGCAACATGAGAATCGAGCTGGGTCTCAATACTAGAGTCGACGGTTGAGACCTCGTCGGTGACGAGATCTCAACCATCGTACTTGCACCCAGACTGAGGCGGCAGGCCGAGGCGCGCGAGGGAGACGGTCGTTGTGGCCGCATTGCCTCCGCGATTCAGCACGGTCAGGAGCCTGTCTCCGTTCTCTAGGGAGCGGAACAGGACGTCGAAGGTGTCATCGCGACTAACGAGAGTAGATTGCTGCTCCAATAGGTCCTGGTTCACAGCAATGAGGGCCTTGTTGCTGAGGAATGCGATTTCCTCGTCAGAGAGGAAGGGAATGTAACAGTCGAGGTTCAGTGGCGCGCCGAAGGAGGCCCAGAGTGCGAACTGGGATTTTTCTCGTTCTGAGTGAGGCCCGGGTGGTCTGGGATTAAGAAGTCCGGATCGTTCTAGTAGCCCGGTTACTGGTAGCGCGCTAGACGCGCATGGAAGTCGTAGTTACACATGATGCTATCCCAGGCACTGCCATTGCTGGGGTATACAATCACATCCGCTGAGTCCCAACCCATGAAAGCCGCCCAGTCCGACGTATTGTCTTCTAAATATGCAGGGGCGGAATTGGAGAATTTAAGCGGATTTGGCATGGCTCTCAGCACATCGTGCCACTGTATATGTAGTGGACACGATACTCCCCGTGGAGTGAGCGGCTTTCCTCGGCCCAGACATTGCATTTGTCCAGCTTGAGGTAGTCGATGCCCCAGCCAGCGAATATTCTGGCATCCTGCGTCTCGTGCCCGTAGGAGCCTCCGCATGTCAGGTTCTCGGAATCTTGGTGGATGCCGAGGTGATAGACTTTGCTTTTCATGTAGTCAGCGAGCCAGGGGATGCCGTGCGGGAACTTGTCGGTGTCCCACTCCAGGGAGCCGCACGGTCGTGGAGCATCCAGCAGTGATCCAGCATGATTCGGCAATAGCTTACGTCAAGTAGGCCGCGCTTTAGCATTGCTTGCGCTGTTTCGATAAAGAACGTCTCGTTCAGATCGCACTCGAAACACGCCCAGTTGTTGAATCCCATTGGGGGAGCTGAGGCTAAGCTTGGGTTCTCAATGATTCCCCGCACCGACGTCGCATCTACAACGCACTAGTAATCACGGGAGACGTGATAAGCATTGCAACGGGGCCACCAAAATATAGCATCTTTGATGAAGTGGCATATATTTTTATACAACACAAGAGTTGCTCAAAGGGAATACTGAGAATACTGAATGTGATTCCAAGATCTGCAAGACCGATCTGCACGAGACGACAATTCCAAACTGTATCCAATCAGAGTGCGTCAGAGCTTTGGTGCATAGCCAAAGAGAGAAAAGCTGGATCTGAAATACAATCCGTCACAATTTTCCCCTGAAGATATGTTGTGGCACAGATGAACCTGCATGGACTGGGATGCAAAAAATCTTGACTTATCTGAGTGGAACCCCGCGCCCTGAACTTCAACGGTTCCTCCGATTATCCTCTGTGGAATTGATCTTTGGTAACATCATTGCACCTACAATATTACCATGGTAGAGTGGTATTCTCGCAATGCCCTCGGAATCTAAGACAAAGATACGCCCGCAGCAGTCGTGCCTCAGATGTCGCGAGCGCAAAGTGAAGGTACCCGGATAGCTCCATCTCTCGACACTCCAACCTTACTATCTCTACTCGCACCTTTTAATTAGTCCACTACTAAATAACTCCTCTCTCATAGTGCGACCGCTCTATACCATGCCATGCCTGCATAATCCGCGGCCTCGAAGCAGAATGCACCTACCTAACAACGGCCGAAGATCGCGCCCACATTAGCCAATCCGAGGTAATCAACCAACTACGTCGCGAAGTCGCACAGCTCCGGGGACGCCTGAACCAAGATCCAGGAGAATCCGGTCATAGCCAGATACAGAACCAACGCCAGCGCTCGCGCCCGGACCAAGCGCCCGGGCCTTTTCCGGGGAATGGCCCGAGTTTGACACATTATGCGCCTGCGCACACGGGCTACAACTACGACAGCTATGGTCAGAGTCTGACGCAATATGCGCCTGCGCACACGGGCTACAACTACGACAGTCATGGCTATAGCAATGGCTCTGGGTATGCGGCCGGCGCTGGCGCTGGTTCTAGTACCCCGGATACTGGTGAAGGCAGCTGGCGCGGGTCGTCGCCATCCTCGTCGATCACGACCACGACGAACTCTGTGACTGTTACAAGTCCTGACAGCACGGGGAGTGAGAATGGGGCTGGGTCCATGTCCGCTTTGTCGCGGTCGGCTTCTGCTTCGACTTACCGTATCGCGACGGGGTATGCGCCGCAAGTTGCGGAGCTAGGCGGGTCGACTACATTTGAGCCGCTTGCTTTTGGAAGTACGTTTTGCTCTCGTTCCAGTTAGTTTTGACGCTTGTACTAACCTTGGGCAGATACTCTAGAAGATACGAGAATGTCTGTATATACAGGAGGCATGACCTTCGCTCTGGGGGACATGTCCGGAACAATCCCAGTGCCGATGCAAGGTCTCCCAGTGCATGGCTTACACGCGCAGGATGCGATATTAGGGGTGCACCACCCGCCACTATACGGAGTAAATAGCGATGATAATAGGCTTGACAGAGGCAAAGCACTGCCATACTTACAACACTCTGGCTATCCCGCACCCGTACCAACAGCAACAGCAACACATTACGGGGAGGAGTATTCAACATCAAATCAAGATAATAGGCCTCGTGCATATCATCAATGGGGGCAAGATGCATATGGGAATCCGAATCAAAGTCCGAACCAATTTCCGCATACGCATATATACCAAACCCCGTCTCATTATTCAACTATCAACCCCTTCGCCAACACCAACACATACATCAACATCTCTGTAGATGCACCTTTCTCCCTACCCATCCCGACACCCTTGGCAGGCGATACTTCAGGCCATGCCGGCCCCATTTCCCAGGACCGTCCTTCACCAACAACCATCATGAACTCAATGCCAAGCTCTTGGAAGGGTGAGGGGAAACAAGAACTGCTGGAGATCCTGCTGGAAACAATTGCCAGCTGTGACGAGAAACCTTTACCCCAGGTGATCCAGGTCTTGCGGACGAGTCCTTCACCCGAAGAAGCTGTTTCGGGGATTTGTCAGGTTCTCGGGATTGGGACTGGGCGGTGATGATGGCGTAAGCGCACACTCAAGCCGAGTCACGTACTCGGGTCTAGGTCTGATGTTGTGTGCATATGCCGAATGCGTTGGAATCAAGTGATTCAGGCCAGGTTCAGAGCTGGATCTCTGGAAACCCCACTCGGTGGATATGTTAACCATATATCCCAGGTCGCTGGTAGATACCAGGCAAGTAAAGTCATAGTGAGATCGTCTGAGACAGAATCACTGTGCTTCACCACATCATCTTCCCATCCTCTCATGCTTCACGGTATCATCCATGCCCATATGAATATGGACGTAAATGAAGGAAACAATCTAGCACATAGAAGCCTTTATACATTAACGCGCAGAAATTTTGTCGTCAAGCCATAATTTCAAGCCGTAATTCATGTCGACAGAGGTTGGAGACGTCGATAGGGACAGAAGTATCCTCAATCTCAGCTTTAGCTTTAGGTCGTGGGGTATATAATTATCATAGTCATTGTTGTCACAATCCCAAGTCTCAAGGTGCCTCGGAGCCAGTGGATTCATCGTCGAAAGGCCGCTGTCCGTAGATAAAGTGAAATCGCACATAAATATGGTATGATTTGCTCATCAACTCCGCCCGCGCCTTCTCCATATGCTCTTGTGCATCCTGGTACGACATTCCTAGGACACGGGTGAATAGAGCTAGCGAGTACGGCTCGATAACTTCGATGACAGACACCTTGCCAACACGACCCATTTCTTTGTAGCGGCGGTTTTTGGGCCAGCTACCAATAGGACCCTGGAAGTAAGTCAGTGGGTGAAACAACAGCCCGGAAAAAAACAGTGGCCGTACCTTATAAATATCATCGGTGACATTGACGAACCCCTGCTCAGTCATCCACGGCGCGATCTTCGTTGCCACATCCACTGGTTTCCCAAACTTCTGACTAGACAGAGTCAACAGTTCTGTCCAGTTCTTCATAGCAGTAGCGCGCTCATGAGTCCCATCGTCAGAAAATAAACCATTCTCACACTCCTGCGCCTCAAACCAGCCACCCGGCTTAAGATGCTGATAAGCCTGCTTGAGCAGTCTCGGCCAATCCCCAATTCCACCGGCCAAAGTTTTTACATGGATATAGTCAAACGTCTCACCGGGCGAGAAAGTCCAATCACTCTCGGCATCATCAATGAAGAAGCGGCAATTGGGCGGCGCCCAGTTTGGCTGGATGGGGCTGAGATCGGTGCCGATGATTTCCGCTTGCGGGTAGTTTTCGGCCATCTCCAGGGCCCATTCGCCAGGGCCGGTGCCGATGTCTAAAATATGCCGCGGATTGGAGTTGTGTATTGGTGCGCGGTGCAGATCCCCGCCTGTGAGCAGTTTGAAAAGGTGGTGCACTAGTGCTAAGCGGTCTTGTTCTTCTTGGTCGTTTGGGAAGGGGTATTGGCCGTTGCGGTAGGCATGGTAGCGGCGGCCGTTCTCGTAGCTGTAATCGCGGACAGATGAGGCAAAGGAAAGGTTTGAGCCTGAGACGGTTTGGATTTCAAAGAGAGAGTCGTCATCGCTTGTCTGTGGGTCGTTAGTTGGGGTTGGGGATTTTTTTGGAGGTTTTAGATTATAAATTAGGAGGAGTAGGAATTGGAGTTGTGAGATCGTCGGGAAAGGTGACCTGGTTTTGGGTGCTGGCAGATACTGAGATATGGGGTAGGAATGGGATCAAAGAAGCCCATGTGGTGCAAGGGAATGATCTACTTACGTCGACTAGGATGCGTTCATTGGGATCGGGCAGTGACATGGCGAGACAGGGGAAGTAGAGATATTGGGAGGGGAGAGAGAGAGAGAGTTTTTTTTCCCCCTATGAATAAAGTAGATGAGGGGAAGTGAAATGAAGCTATCAATTCCAAGAAACCTAAGGAAATTAAGAGACCCGAGAGAGAGGATACCGGGAGGAACCCTAGCGTAGCCACTTATTTTTTTCTTCTACCACCTGGCCGGTTCCGTACCTTTGCTTTTGTTGACCCCGCAGTAGGAAATCCGACAGCCTGGTACGGGAAAGCCGCCCATTCCAAATCGGTCCGTGGCGGAATTTGTATTTTCGATTAGCGCATTTCCAAGGGTCTGGGGCCAGTCCCGGGATCTCAACCTTGGTTGACTGGGATTAGGGTACCACGGACCTGGGCACTCTAAACCTAAGGACAAGGATTTTGTGCTTTGAATGAGCGTAAACTTTGGAACTTTTTATTACATAGTATTTGTCGGTAAAGATTCTGACAGTAACTTGACATGCTAGTGTGACAAGTTTCTACACTTGTAATATGCGATTTTCACATCCATGGAAAGGGCTGGTAGTATCTGCAATCTAGACAACATTGAGTTCTCGAGATGCTATCCTTACTTCGCTCAAATTATTTATGCCCTGCGTGAGACTTCACATGGTGATGTCATGATGATCGTATCGCAGATCAACGGAGAAAATTAGCATCGACCCATCTTTGCGATCCCATCTTGCGGAGATCATGTATCGTCTCTAGAATCATTGTTACCTCCCCTGACCAAACAAACACCAAGTGACCTGGCTAGCAGGTCTGGGATTAATGGAAGTGGGTCAGATTATAGTCTGTCAGTCACCTCAATTATGACTATTACTGGTCATATTTTCGCCCACAATCCTCAATCGCAAGTCTCCATGGATGGCCCCACAGAGTCCCTCTATGGGAGGTATTCCGAAAATTGGACCCATCAATGCCTATCTTGTGGATACAAGATTAGCTATCAATCTCCCTGGACAGCAAGATACCGAGCATGTGAGTCTGAAACCCGAATTAGTTAAGTGTTTTCGCCGGATTCGGTGTTTTAGTGCATTGGTCCCAAAATGGCACCCAGTTGTGAGATGTTGCTGTCACCAATTTTGACTGGACCCTACTATTAGCTTTCAACATCTAAAGCGGCAGTGATGCTGAAAAGTTTGACGCTTCGTACAGAGTGATTAGCAATAATCTGGTCGAGGCTTTCTTATTTCATGATGATTGTCGGTTTTTGACCAAGCATTTCAGAAACGAGGTTAATCTAGATATATATTTCCAAGTTTGCAACCTTGGCCGGTAGAACTTTACCGAACTCCTTTCTCTTGCAGAGGGGAAGAAGGTGCTCAGGTCCCAGAATGATCCTGCGGCCCTCAAGAGCAAATTAATTTACTGGTCTCTTAATGACCAGATCAGTTACCCAGTCGCTCGTCGAATACCAATTGTCACACAGTCTGCATGTATGTACAAATCCATCTACACTAGTCCCTCTCAATCAAGCAATATATAGATTACCATAAATACGATCCTTGCGTCTGGAAATAAGCCTAGATCCTCGCCAAGGCCTGTTTAGTTTTTTTTTACAATTTTTTTTTGCCTTTGTGTGCTCCTGTAACTTGCTGTTCCTTAGCTGCAATTTTTATGGAAGGCGACCGAAAGGGGTGACTCGGGAACTGAGATGTTTCTCCCAGAGAAAGGCGTAGGGGCATCCTAAGGTTATCCTAGATCCATGGAATAAATAGGCTTTGGGTAAACGGTCGGTCCCCTCGGTCCGAACCGCCAACTCCGTCTCTTCCAAGGTTTGAGGACACCGCTAAGAGTCATACTACAAGCAAAGCCTTTGTGTCAATGTGAAGTCGTCAAAGTGTCGGAACTATGGCGATGGATTGGAGAGATGCGCGAGGTGGAAACAACCAGATAGCTTCTCAGGCCGTGAAGGGTGACTCGATTTCATAAATGTTACCAACAACCTTGGAAGTCAAGTGTACGATTGATTACCTACTGGAATTTTATTCACCTTCGCGGTGAATAGTGTACCTGCCCATGCCCAGGTGCCTGTTGAGGTTGGTTGACTAAGCCACCGTCATCTGGCGCCCTGGAGGTAATGGTGTGCTCAGTTTTACCAAGTGATCACGAAGCGGTAAAAGGTGAGCACTAACACAGAAAGGGAAGCCAAGAGACAGACACTGTAGGTATGCCCAAGCTGGTAGACTACTCCGTAGATAGAGCCTAACTCTGGTGGGAAATTCGCAAAGAAAAAAGAATCGCTAGCAGAGCAAAAAGAAAAAACAAAAAGAAAAAGGTGAGAAAAAAAGGCAAAACTTCCAGCAAGGATCATCCTTGGTCTTGGACCCGGCTGTCTGGTATATCCCCACACGAGATCCATAAACCCTGCCTATAACAAACAACATAGGTGGTTCCAACTGGAGGGAACGGGGAGCGTCTGCAGAAAACAAGGGTGTCCTTGTTCCTTGTTCTGACTCGTTGCTTCACTATTCTGTGGGTATGTAGGTACTTTTGTTTCGAGTTATGTTGATTGTACACACTGAGGGGGCAAACCTTGGGAAGTCACTAGATGTGTACATGTATTCATTTAATTAAATCACCTCCAGTTATCTATCTTTATCTCCTATCAGCACCTGAAGTCTTCAACAAAGAAACAGAGGGTTGCAGATGAACATACCCTGTACGGTGTACGGAGCCGGAGCGCACAAGTGACTTTTGGGCTTGGAAGGGGAGGGGCGCAAACAAAGAACTGGCATAACTGGCATTCGTGGACAACCCCAATTTGGTCCAGGCCGGGACCTTCCAGGGTCCCTACTACAAAGGTTGCTAATCCTCGTTCTACAGTACGGTAGGTAAAAAGAAAAAAGAAAAAGAAAAAGATATGCTTACGCCGTACAAGTGACAGATACAAGTCCTTGTATGTTTTGTTGACATCAATGCATCAAACCATTAATAACCCGGGCCCCAGGGAAGGGTACTCGCAACCACAGCCCCTAGTAAGATTTCACCGAGCTTCCCTCACAGACTTTGCAACTTAGCCTGCTCATCCGGAGTTAGCGCCGCAAACACTTCTTGGAAACCAGGCTGCGCGGAGGCCTGTCGGAAGAAATCCGCCAGGAAGCCCTGCGTTTCATCGTCTCGGCGACGCACACCAAAGACACTCTCGGAGCCGCCCTCGCCGAAGCTCATTAGCCCCTGTTTCGTGGCTCCGATGCCGAGGTCCAGGACCTGGCTGGGGAGATCCTCCCAGTCGTCATCACCGTCATCACTGTCAGCTTCGTCCAGGGCTGCTGCGGTGGCGGCGTCGATTTCCTTGTTTCCGGATGCTGCGCCAAGCTCTTCGACTAGAACCTTGATGATCTTCAGTGGTGCGGGCACGGTCGTGAATTGGTCTGGGTTTTTGCGTGCCTGCGAGCGGGTCTTGATTCGGCCGGTGTCCTGGATGATGAGGTCGCCTTTGACGGGCACTCCGGCCACGCGTGGGTCGGCGAGCTCGTATAGTCGTGCCAGGGCGAAGATGTTCTGTTTGATCTCGTCGTAGCCGGCGAAGTTGACGGAGTTCTCAAGCCACTTGCTTAGGACCACAGTGAGTCCGCTCTGGCCGCCCAGGTTTACATGGGCCAGGAAGTCGACTACCTCGCGTGCGCTGATGAGAGTGAGTCGCGCGAAGACGAGGATGAGACTTTGAATGAATTGCGCTTGCTGTGCTGTCGCCAGTCGCTGCGCCACAGCTTGCAGGAGCTGTGGCAGGTAGGGACCGAGGCGCTCGGAGCCAGCCCGTTCGACCAACTCTGCTGCTAGCTGGCCGACCTCTGTGGCTGCGTTGTCATCCACGGCCGGGCCCAGCAGGCGGTCAACGATGACCAACACTACTTCAAGTGCTTCCTTTCCAGACTGAGGATCACGCCAGACAACGAACTGCGCAAAGTCGTGAGAGAGCATGTGCCGTACGGCCTCCGTGGCGGGCCGGATCAATTCGGCCTCATCAGACTCCAGCAGCAGACGGTTCAACTTGGGCATAACCGTCTCCACGAAGCCAGCGGGCATCGGCTCGGGACTACGCTCGGCCAGAGCGCGAAGAAGGTCGGCTGCGAAGTTTGTCAAAGCATTCTCTTCAGTCAGGTTGCCCACATCAATCGCACCCATCAACGATGGAAGCACCTTCTCGCAAAGGCGCATATAAGAATCGGGGCCATTGTCGGTAATTTGGTCCAAAATATCTTCAAATGCCTCTGTGACAGTTAAGGTCAGTTGGAAGTTTTCGGCTCCGCTACTGGCAATGTTGAACAGCACGTCAATGGCAGTAGAAGAGAGAACCACACTAGAATCAGCCATGATAGTGTCCCGCAGGGTTTCCGCTAACGTAACCTTGAGATCATCAGAGTCAATCTGTTCACGAAGGTCGTGTGCAGAGATGAATTCTGAAATGGCTGTAATCACTGCAGGCTGGAAGGGGCGGGCCAAGCTCTTCGGCAAAGCGGGCATCAGATCTTGTAGCACTCGGATGCAGGCCACTTGGACCACCTCAGCGGGGTCTTCGGCAATTGCCTTTAGAGTAGCCTCCAAATAGGATGATGTGGTCTGTTGGAATGTCTCGCCGGCGACCTTGGACAAAGCGCCAGCCACAAGGTAACCTCGAGCGCGCAAAAGCTCCTGTTTTTGTTGGGTTGCGTATTGCACAAATTGGGCGAAGTGGTATGCCAGCTCAGGCGAGATCTCTTGGTCCACTTCACCGAAGTCTCGAAGCAAACAATTGAGAATGTACAGGGAGGCTTCCCGTGATTTCCATCTATTTGCTCATGGTCAATGTAATTTCACGGCCGAAATTTAAAAGTAATACTCACGAAACAGATGAATCAGCGAAGATGGTGTTCATGTAGGTCAGGAGACCCTCGGCGGCTGTACCCTTCAGCCATTCACCAACCTTGATCGCTAGATCCCCGCTGCAAGTTCGAGGGGTGTAGTTGGCTGTGACAGAAGTCTCCTCCGAGAGGAAAAGGTTCACATCAATCTCCCATAGAGCTTCCTCCTCTGTTGTAATCTGTGCATAGGAACTGGCGAGCTTCATAATTTCCGGAAGCCAGCTGGAGGTACTGGCAGTCGCACCAGCATTTTGGAGTTGCTGCTGCAGCTCTGCCTTTACCGGGGGTGCCTTCAAAAGAGCCTGGATGATATCAAGCTCCTCCAAAACAAGAAAATCAAGTGAGTGGGGAAGTCCGTCCCCATCCTCCAAGCGACTCTGCCTATCCCCCTCATTGTAGAAGTTCTGGTAGATCGGCAATGCGTTGCTGAGCTCTGTCCAGACTGTTGAGAAGAAAAGTGGGCTCTGTGCGGTCAAAAGAGCAGGGAACACCTTGCGGATTTTCATGAGAGTCTGTGAACCAAAAATCATGTCAGCGAAAGCCCGGCAAAACCAAAATGAAACATCGCATACCTTGACGACTTGTAATTTTAACCCAACAATTCCCCTCCATTGTGATGCAATCTCCCCTTGTTTATGCTCTTCTTCCTGGCTGGGCGGCTGCGGCAGGGGTGCCTTTAGAGCTGTGTCGAAGAATGGCGACCATCCTCTGAGCACCTCATCCATGAACTGCTTAATGGCTGTCTTGTGTTGTTCCAGAACCATCTCAAGGGTATCGAAGCAGGAACGGAAGACTGCGACAGCCAGAGCGCGCAGCATTGGCCGTCTGGACTCGGCGGTAGCCACGGCGAAAAGGGACGAAACGAGGTTACGGGCGACATGGAAAAATTGCTCCTCACTGAACCCTGTATCGACAAGATCTAAGAGAACCTTCAGCGCACCGTGCATCTGGCCATCGGTACTGGCAGAGTCATTGATGATACGGAGCAATGAAGGGAGCAGCTCGGGCCAGTCGTCCGGGAAGTCGGCACTAGCGATCTTGCTGACAGCGTAACTTGCAGAGCTCTTCACCTTGCGCTGTGGGTTGTCGTTTGTTGCGAGGACCAATAGTGCCTGGCGGACGTTGGCTTTGTTCGCATCGTTGATGAGGATTTGTCCTTTAAATTCGTCGAGATTTGGGGACCAGGTGGCGGCAATAAAGGTACGCAAGACTGAGAGGGCAGACTGGCGCAGGTTGACCGGAACTGACTCGTGCGAGGCAATTGCTGTGAGTGAGATTGCGAAGGAATCTTGGGCATACAGGTTTCCCAACCGTGATTCAGCGGCCCTTCTGGTATCGGCCTTCGGCGACTGGGTATCTGCCAGGAGCGACAGGAGTTCTTGCTCCATGGCGAACGAAGTGTAATCAATGAGGCTATTTAGGGTTCTGGGAGTAGTTCAGCAAGCGATGAAAGAGAGTTGAAAAAAGGGCTCGAAGCCAATTGGTCTCAGTCACGAAATATTGGGAATCCAATGTTTTGCGTGCCAACAGATAAGGAGACGCGGAGGAGGGGCAGTTCGAAGGCGGTCGGACATACAATCGTATATCGCCCCTGTCTTCACTATCATTCCAAGCTTCTTCTTTAGTTAAATTTGGTTTACTTATGTGTGTGTGTGTTATTAGAGCTTTTGTCAATTGCACCACCAAGTTACCACTGTTTTGTGTCCCATTCTTAACATGACCCTACACACTTGCCCTCGAGCGTGTGTTTAGCATATCCCTGTTATACAGTACGTTTTATAGTTATGTACATTATAGAGGATAAGCCCGGCAAGTCTACTATCCCTGGTGGCGTTGTAGCTAATTATTATCCTTCTGGCCACGAGACCGAAAGGAAAAAAATCTCAAAAAAAAAATCCCTCAAAAAGCCATCTAAGAAGGAAGAACATCCAAAAGATACGTTGGCGTGTTAATCTTAACCTATAATAACCCGATGTCATAGTTAATAAAAAACTGACGCCCGGGCATCGTCAGGGACAGAGGCCGCATACGCGGCCAACAAGTCTTTTTGTAGATCATTGTATCTCTCCATCCACAGGTACTAGTCTACATTTAGAATATGAAATTGATTCAGTTCGTAAAAGGTCAAGCAGTACATTAAGCGTGTCTATACACGTTATTAGTATGGAAATAAACCCAACTGATGGAGTACGTTGTAGTTCGATACACACAATTGTTTATTTCTTAGATCTCTCATTCTCAATTGCACCAAGTATATACCTATAACACAGGTACTTCGGTAAGCTCATTTACAGCAGACATCTCCACTACCGACTAAAAATAAATCCGAGAAACCGATTAGCCTCCAAAATTAGACACGGCTGATTCGTCTTGGAAGCGGGAGATCACTCCGATCTACACTGGCAGCCAATCAGAAAGACATGCTAGGGATCAAGGTCAAATGGTATGGACGGTGTGGAAGAACATGAATTAACTGACAAGGGTCGACCTCCAAGCCCATGTATGTCTTTTTGTCCTTTTCTTGCTGGCAGGGGTTTAAGGCGTATATTGTTTGTAGGGATCTTCGGGCACTCACAGTTTGAAGCTTGATTTAGAACACAAGCTCAATATCCTCTCCTAAGGTATCTCCATATAGATCATACGATCACACAGAATAGTTGAACGCCAGGAATTCCCAGAGATCAGCCCTCCGTGGGGGTCGATCAGACATCCAGTGGACATGGCCCATCAAGGAGTAACGGTTTATACCGTTTACCATTTCGGAACCTGCACCAAATGTGGGTATTGGCCACTGGTCCGGACTGAACTGGCTTGAACTTTCGTCAAGATCCAAATTCTGATATTTTTCGTCGATCCTATTGGGTCAAATGGGAGCTCCACTGAACCGACTCCGTGTCGTTTTGGGGGAACTACGGGTTCGAAGTTATGTTGTACATGGCCAAACGGCCCGGTAATAAGATTATCAGTGGGACGAGAATTCAGAATAAATAGATTGTAGTGTAATAATTAAGTGAACCTAAGAGTGTGGGTACTCCGTATACTCCGTACCTATGGTACCTAGAGTCTAGTGTACCGTTTTTGTAAATACACCTCCTCCAAAAGCTCTGTAAAACCGCAAAGAGAGCCGTGGACATTGAGAATCTAGTAAAAGAAAGATACCTCATACGCTGAACCTGCATGAATTTCCAAGGACTACCTAGGTAATGACGGAGCACAAAAGTCATTCCAAGGTTCTCCCCGGGAAAGTGAACCCTGGTCTTATGACCGCCACTGCCGTCAGTGTAGGAAGATCATTGGAGAAGCCAGTGAAGAGAGTGGATAGGCGTATGCAGTGTAGTACCTCGCCGATACCCCCGGTTCCTATGATGTACGCCAATGTGCAATGTACGAATTAGACTAAACTAACAACATTTGAAGAGACACAATATAACCAAACTCGGCTCGGCTACCCATTGGCTCTTCATTCTGACTTTATGGTGGTTTTTTTATATATATAGGTACGCTAGGTCTTTCCCCTGCCCCTTTCTCGCCATGATCGTCCCTCTTATAGTATCCATCCACCTCATAGTGGACAGTAGAGAGTGGACAGTGGAGAAGAAAAAAGTGCGGCAAAAAACTGTGTGCCCTTCTTTTCTCCATACAAATAGAATGAATTACTAGAAATTGTGTACAGCATACTGCATTCAGTACATCGTGATTTTCAATTTCGATTTCTTTTTCTTTCTTTTTCTAATTTTTTCCTTCACTTTCAGTAGACATCCTGCTCTTTAGGCCATGCTGAATTACTGCGCACACAAAATTTCAGCCAAGAAAACGTCCACAAACCGGGATAGAATTAAAAATGGTTAAAAAACAAACAATTAAAAAGCTCTACACATTCCTAAATAAGTAAAAGCGAAATAAATCGAAGTTGTAATGGGATACTGCAAACCCACGCACGTGATAGGAACCATGACCCTTCCAACCAACTTGGGTCCGCCTTGTCCGCCTTTCTTCTGCTTTTCCCCTCGATGAGCAAAACGAGTGAGGTACATCCCATTGATTTATCTCTATAACCTCCTTTTGTCCTCATTATTTTCCAATTTGGGCTCTGTCCCCTTTTCCCCTTTAAAATATTCCTCTTAAGGGTTACCGTCTCTCAAAACTTCCCCTCCTTCCCTTCGCTTTAAAACCCCTCCTCGAATTCCCCTCTTCAAGGGTTCTTAAATTTAAAAAAAAAGTGATCAGATCGTCGCTCGGAAATTAGATGGACTTTCTATCCCTCATGCTTTGAGGTTTGCTTCTATTTATCGTTTTGTCCACCAAGTGTACGTTTCGGATTCCCTTTACAACACAAACAAACCCCTCCCTCCAACGCACTATACACCCAATCATCTCTCTTTCCCCTTATAGCCCTCACTTCCCTGCCGCGTCGAGTGACTACTTTCCGTCACTCTACTCACCCTGGAATAATCGGCCATCCTTATCCTGCGGATCATCGTGACCACCGTATCGCTGGTCGGAGATCGGGGAACCCAAAAAACTTTGACCGATTCCAAAACACAACATTTGATACTTGATCTGACGTGACGTTGACCGATGGCTTAGAAAGGCAGAGCGATGATTAGCTTTAGGGTGGAACATCATTCAGATTCTTCGAGACTCCGTCAAGACCACCCTCGCTGCGGAAACGACACCGGATCGTTCGACGGCAATGCCGATTGCTAGTGAGAGCAGTAGTACCACCACCACCATGACCACATTCTCCGCCCCGGTCCCTGCTACCAAATCGCTGCCCACAAACCAGTCGGCGTTAGCAGCCTCCTTCACCAATTTCCTCACCGTCTCCGTGCATCAAATCCTATTTCTGCGCTCCGTCTATCCGCGCGCAACCTTTCTACCTGTGCGGGCATACAACTATCCCGTCCGACAATCACGTCACCCGAAAGTCTGTGACTACATCAACGATGCTTCAATCGCAGTCGGAACGGAGATTCTCAAAGGCACAATCACCGCAGTCAGTATCATCATCTCATCTCTTCGCACAAACCAGCCCCTCGAACGATATGCCTTTGATCTGTCGGGCTTTCCGCGTGCCCCTGCAGGAGAGGTGAACACTACATTTGAGGACAGAAATGAAGATTCATCTAATACAGGTGCCCCTGTCTCAGACCGGGGCCCCGCACCAACCTCGGTCGACCTCGAGGCACAATTCCGGGCATGTCTAGCGAGACTCGCCTCAGCCTGTGCCCGGTTGACCCCACTTCCCCGCGATGACGAGTTCAGTTTCACCGTCTGCATTGAAGTGCGAGAAGATGCTTTACCACCCGCGGGGACCACCAAGGAAGAACAAACTTGGATTGTGGCGGAGCCGGGCAAAGTGCACCTACGATCGTGCACTGCACCATTTTCCGTCTCTAAAGTCCGGAACGGCGAGCCCCAGCAAGGACCCCCCAAGGTCTCAAATGGCCGTGCCAAAACAGTGCCTGTACGACGCGTGGAAGCCGGCGAGCTTCGGTTGGAGTTGTGGGTAGAAGAGGCACGACAGAAATTCAACGAACCGGCGGACTCAGAGCAGCCATCATGACCTCGAAATTCTCCGATTCTATTTCAGGCCTTGGGGCAAGCTCTTCGTTCTTCCCCCCCCCCCTCTTTCTCTATCTTCTCCTTTTCCCCCTTGACCACCCCCAAATTCTGTCTCATTCTTGATTTAGCGTGACCAATGATCGAATATACGTGATGGACGAAGGAAATTCTGGAATTGCCACCCACAAGACGTGGCGCAAATACATAAAACGCGGAGCGGACGACTTTTGGGACTCACATGGCATTTATTTACATAGATCAGGTTCATATCTTTTCTTTTGGCGCTTCATTCCCAAGTGCTTATCTCTCTCTTCCTACTCTTTCCACTCTCACTTTCATAACGCTCCTTCTCCATCCTTATTTTCTTCTTTTTCCACAGGCTTTTTTTTTACAAATTTCCATTTACTTTTTGCATCTTGCCTTATCCCCTGGGCTCCTTCTCCTCGACATTTCTTTTGCTGCGGTCCGGTCTCTTTGTTTCATACCATTTCCTTTTTTTCCCGCTGTATTTCATTCGTCTCCTTTGTTGAAATCAACTACATGATTCTCTTTCCTAGCCAATTCAACTATACTAGCAACTAGTTCCCTATGTCCTTATCCACTCGTTTTTGCGTTTTTCTGTGTCTGCTCATTTGCTGATGAACGCGGCGAAAATGGTTCCGTTCGAAACGAAGGTCTCTTGTGCCATAATGTCTGTTGTGTCACACATTTTTAACTGAACTTGGATTTCTCTGTTCGTGTTATCTGGTTTATATTTCAACTACGGGGATAGACATATCACAAGAGCATAGCTTCCTATAGTTAACTTTCGACAGCATCCATAACCTATACTGGATTTCTGGCTAGCACACTTACATAGTCACCCCGAGAGCCTAGCGGCCTATTTTCGACATCAAGAGGAGGCACAGCAAACGTAGAGAGAGAGAAACCATTATTCATCTGTGTGATGAAAGTCAAGAATGAAAGGGAGCTGCGGTTTAAAGGTGAGACGGGGCAGACATTCTAGCAAAAGGAATGGGACAAAGACGTTTGAATGCAACTATCTGAATCATCAATTAGAGATGCTACTTGGGCTTCCAGTGTTGTTTCCCGAATGTAAGTGCATGCCCGAAGATCGTGAGAATAGAGTAAATCGATATCGGTACCTCGAGAACAGGTGGGAATTACCGAAAAAGGAAATGAGCAGACAAATAGGAACTCAATCAGCCCTATGCTAGCTGACATATGCTTTTAACTGTTTACAAGGGCCAAGTCAAGCTGTGATGCGCGAACCAGTTGTGTTTCTTGATGTTTGATGCATAGCCGTGGGTCGAGGGTTTGTTGGGAGGTAATCCCTATCTAATACGGCCGGGGACTGATCTTGTTAAATAAATTCAACATCAAAGTCCTTTTATGAAATCCAAATTCGAATGTTGGTAGAAGTAGGTATGTTGTTCCAAGGATCTACCAATGATCTACCGATGTAAAGTAGCATTTATAAAAATGATCGCGTGAGGTCCATCAGTGAGGAAAGCTTCATATACAACTTCCATCTAGAGTGTCAGAGCACCAATATAATTGAAGACCAACATGACAGTTACGCGTCTCAATTGGAAAATAAATAAATATTATGACATAATCACCAAGGCTCACATGACCCATTGAAACCCTCCGCGAAGGGCAAAAGACCCCGGGGCTCTTACGTCAACCTTGGAAGGGCCAGGACTAACGTAACCTCCATCGCTTGCCGTCGCTTTGCTTCGGGCTAGTGACAAAGAGAAACACGGTGTGCCCTTTTTTTTTTTACTTTGTACACATGAGGCAGGCAGATCCGGCCCTGATCGTGATGCGGAATGCAAGGTGAGAGGGGAAATAGGAATGGATTGAGCGTGGTTGGTCCAATAGTAGTGATTTAGATCGGGAGAACTCACTATCATGGATGTTCGTGTGACCTATTTGTAGTTATAATCCTGACCAAGATAGGAGTAGAAAGTTAGAAATGACCAGTATATTATGGCATCGGGGCCCCGTCGGTCCACGGGTATCTTCCAAGCTTCTGGGTTTTGTTACTTCCAAGGTTGTCTTCGGAACGTCTTTAACTTTGGACTTCAATAACCCCAGATTTCACTTTTCTCTGATATCTTTGTATCCTTCCCTTGACTTTCTCTTCAATAAATTCCCAACTTCGATAACTCTGCTCAACTCAACATGATTGCCGCAGAAATCCCCACCCTCCCCGCGGGGGAATCTCCAGATCTGATTCTAGTCCCAGCCACAGCCTCAGAGCGCATTGCCTCAATCAAGCTGAACAGCGTCGCCTGGAAAGGACCACTAGATGTGGAAACATACATAGAACGCGAGAACCATCTCCTACAGCAACGACTGACGCGCGACGGCCTAACCTGCTGGATCCTAGTGGACCGCAATGAACCCGAGGATGAGCGCACAATCCTCAGCTCGTGCGAATCGTACCGGAAGACAGCGCTGCTCGCGCACGACGGACAGGTGGAGAAGGTTTCCACGTACGGCGTGGGGAGCGTCTACTGTCGGCCTGATTTCCGCGGGAAGGGGTACGCAAAGCGGATGCTAGAGGAGCTGAGCACTAAACTCGAGACGTGGGAGATGGAGAAAGAGCCACGGCGGAAGTCGCTGTTTACGGTACTTTTCTCGGATATCGGAAAGAAGTTCTACGCCCAGTTTGGGTGGCGGCCGTTCTCGTCTTCCCATATGTCTTTACCTGGTACTACGGGTGGGCTGGAGAAGGCTATCACGAGGGATCTATTTGCTGAAGATGTTCAAAAGTTTTTGTGCAGTGAGACTGTGTTTGACAAGCTGCGCGAGCAGATGCGTCTGGCGTCGCAGAAGACGAGTGGTGCTAAGATTGCCATTTTGCCCAACTTTGATCACTTTGTCTGGCATTGGGCTCGAGAGGAGTTTTATGCCGAGAACTTGATTCCCAAACGCTCCCCGCCTATAGTCAAGGGCGCCGGCGACGACAAGACTCGCGTGTACTGCGCTTGGAACCGGAACTTCGGCGAGGCACCCGAGGATAATGTCCTCTACATTCTTCGGTGGGTGTATGATGAACCCACATCTCCGACGGAGGAGCAGGCCACCGTCCAGGCTATGGCTGCTATCCTCCAGCGAGCACAACAAGAGGCGCAAGAGTGGAACATGAGCAAGGTTGAATTCTGGAACCCTACTCCCCTTTTGCAGAAGGCCGTGGCTTTGGTGGATCCAAAGGCTGAGCTCGTGCACCGCGAAAAGGAGAGCATCGCCAGTTTGCGTTGGACTGGCGATGAGCAAGGATTGGGCAAGGATGTAGAGTGGTGGTTGAATGAGAAGTACACTTGGTGCTAATCTTTCTTTCGTTGTTGGATCATTTCGAGCTTTGTTTCTTTGTTTGCTTGTGATTCTTTCCATCTTTTTTTTGAAAGTGCGGACCGAGGCGAGTTTGGGCGGCAGATATGATCGCGATGCTTCTAGATATGCGCGCATCATAGATTAGATGCCATGGCATTTTACACAGCAAGTGCGTTGGTTTATTTCGCAATCAACGACGGCCTTTCAGCAGTTCGTGCCAGTTTCTAGTATTCTTAGCCTTCGCGGCTGTGGCTGGTGCAGAGGCAGTTTTGCTAGTTGGCTGCCGTTGCGAGGATTCAACAAAGCAGATAGTCGTAGGGTCAGGACTATTGTAGCAGCCACTCTGTACTTAAAATCAGCCATTGCGCCAAAGCTCAAGGCGGGGGAGATCGACTTACCGGTAATTTTGACAGCGCTGCCTCTCCTCTCCATGTCTCAGGCAGACAGTCCTTCCACGCACGAAGGTATTCGCTTCTTCCAATAGCAGACGACGTTGTCGGAGCAGTGGCGGCCAAGTAAGTCTCGCCAACCCATTGTGTACACTCAGCCTTATCAAAGCTCGCCCCTAGAGAACAGCACAAGGTCATTAGCAAGCCCGCTACCTGCAACTCATCCCACCATACATTTTTGACTCACATTTAATATCATCCGACAAGGGAGGCCGCTCATCAGCAATGCAGATGCGCCTCACAACAGCCTCTAGCAACGCACGTGGGAACGGTGGCTCCATCTCTTCATCATCATCAAGGACGGACTTCCACAAGTCCCCAACGAGAAACTGCTTCTCAAGATCAATGCCCTGTAAAACAGCCCCCTCGACCAACCGCTTCCAAACAGCCAATCGAGACCGCGCCGAGGGCCGCCAGCACGCCACCTCCTCAGCACCATCCACAAACGCACAAAGCTCCATCCAGCCCTGCTCACACTGCGCCGTTGACACAGGAATATCCTGACACAAATTCTCCCTAGTCGCGCGCATTTCATTGGATCCCAGCGGGCCCGTGGAGTTAGCAGACCCGCCCATCGCTATGTCCCCGTCATCATCGCTGCACCGGTCATAAAGCCGCAGACTCTTCTCCAGGAACGGGACGGCTGAAAACCCTCCCGGGGGGATGTGCAGCTCTAGTGTTGAGGAACACTTTGCAATTGCTGTTACAGCTTCATCTGGAAGGTTCAATGCGCCACTTTCGCCGGCTTCTTCTTCAACAACTTGGATGTCTGCTTGAGAGATTTCGCCGCGGCTTGGGCGGAGGATATGCAAGGAATTTGAGGATTGGACTTGGCGGATGCGGTAGGTCTGTGTTGGTGTGCATAGGTTAACGTAGTCGTGGGCGGTGGGGTCGATTACTGCTTGTGCGAGGGCTGCAGAGGGCGATTTGAGTTCGAGTCTGATAGGCGTCGCGAGTTAGTCGAAGGCTGCCAATTGGGAATAGGAGGGGTCTATTTTGGGTATAGCAGCGTGTGGGTTGCTTCCGGTCGGCTTGGACCCATGTTCATTGCGTCGACTTACGCCGGTGCATCTTTCGATGTTAGTAGTTCTTCCAGCTCCGGGGTAAGTTCCAGTAACCGGAACCCTTCCTGAGGGCGAGTATGTGTGAAAAGAATACCGCGCAAGTCTTGAGTAGACATTTCAGGTTTTAAGTGTACAGAGTATGTAATTCGAAGCAAATGAGAATCAGGGAAATGAAGCATTGACTTCGGACGCGTTGACGCGAAGTGGGGACACACGGACCACCGCCTAAGAGGTGTTCGGCTTCATCCGATGTACACAGCCCTGAAGGGGTTGGAGGGTCTTTATGTTACAGTTGCATTATTAGGCCAATTTGAAAGTCACATATTATACTGTATGCATGGAAAAGTTGTTTCTCACATGTCTTATCCTTTTTACCGCACATTTTCTACGTGCTGTGGCTCATCCTTCCTGTACTTCCAGCTACAACACCAAAGAGGGGATGAAACATCCCAAAAAGGCCAAAGAGAAAGCATTTAAAAGCTCGTTTATAAGACACTTAATTGTGAAGTCGTATATATCATCTTAGGCTAAATAGGTCTGCTTAGAACTACCACGTCAAGGATGGAGGCCGTATAAGTGGCCGACTACTCTCGTGTAGAAGATTTTGAAATCAAAATCGTCCATGTTTTGTGTTTGAATGGCCAAAGTATTGCTCTTCATGACACGCCACCCGCTATACTTCGTTGTGACTCCTTGAAAAAAAGAAATACCCCCAAAATTATAAAAAAAACATATGCAAGAACGGAACAAGAATGAAAAACAAAGCTCCTACACTCGTGGAGCTTGGGCATGAATATACCCCAGTCTAAGCGGACAGTCTTCCCAGACAGGGAGATGAGACATTTAAGCCGCATGTGAGAACGCAATGCGTAATCCAGCCGGCTGGATTAAAGAAGCGGTGAGAAAAAGCCAGTTGAGGATCATAGTTTAGCTTTCTCTACTTCGGCTTTCTCGGCTTGGTCCACTGTTTCCGTTTGGGCTTTCAAGTGACCCTGAGTAGAATCCACGGTATCTTTCATGGGCTGGCCAACCGGGCCTTCAGCAGAGCCTTGCACTTCATCACCATCCACGGTTTGATCGGTAGCTAAGGGCTTGGACTGGGTGCTATCCTTTTGCTCGGCTCGCTCTTGTTCTTCTTTTTCGCGAGCCAGTCGCTCCACCTCCATTTCTTCCATATGCCGGAGGTCGTCGACACTGGGCTCGTATAGATGCCAAATGGTGTAGTGTGGTAGTCCAATCACCGAGAACTTCATCCGTTTAGCCATCTAGGAAACATTAGCAACTGTAACCGCCGCCTCGTTGATTTCCGTCCTACCTTGCCAAACCCTTCCGTCTCGGCATGCTTCTCGAAACTGAAGGCTGGGAAGTGCACACCAGCACGGAATACCCGGGCTTTGGCCAGGATACTGACACCTCCGATCCCGTCCAGCTCCATCTCCATGTCTGGATCGCCGTAGGGATCGCGGAGGTAGGCAAGGTGAGGTCTCCATGTAGCGTACTCGGCATATCCTTCCACGATGACAGCATCCTCGTCCAAGGTATCCGCAAGCGCCAATGCAGTCTCAGATTCTTGCCAGGAGTTCAGATCGTAAGGCTGTTCTCCGCCAAGCCAATCTGGTAGCGGGCGCCAGACATCTGCAAAATAAAGCTAGTTAGCATTTATCGAAAACACTCGAACGACCGCCACCACTCACTTGGAACTGTAACATCCTTGTTGTGCCGCATTAGATCCTCAATGATTGTAAACGGAGCAGTCTCCACGTCCGCATCTCTCCAGTAGACCCAGCTGTGTGTTGGGCGAAGCGTTGCGCTCAGCAACCAATTCCTGGCCTGCGCCATCAGCTTGCGTCGGTTCGCCTGTGCCTCGAATCCGTGGCGACTTTCAACGTCCTGTTGGACTTTCTGGCCGAAATCTTTCTGAATCACGGAGATCTCCCCAAAGGGCATTTTTGAGTCCGGGTCATTTTGGATATCCTCCAACATGCGCGACAGCATGCCTAGGGTGTCATCCCGAGAGTCCGATACCAGAAATGCCAAATCAATCAGGTGGTGTGGGTACGTGAGGTTTCGGAGGTGCGAGAAAAACATCGGGAGGTGCGATGAGGCATCTCGGAGCGGGGTGCACATCAGGACACGCTCTCCGCGTTCCCAGCCCTTTTCCGTCCCTTGCACTTCAGATAAATCATAATATCGGACCGTCTGTAGATGTAGATCTCCGGGGTAAGAGAGAAGGCCGAGCGAGATGGTGGGAAGGATGGCGGCGCGCCAAGATGGGAAGATCAAGAGGAACAGCACTAGCGACACACCGCCAAGGAGGCAGAGGCGCTGGAAGAGCTGCCGGCGTCTCCGAAGGGCAGGTTGCGAGCGAGGCTGGAACCTGTGGGTGAAGGCATACTAGTCAGTCTCGATTTCAAGCTTCATAATCTGGCATGACGACAGGGCTCCGAGCTCGGACAATGAGAAGCGAGCTTAGCTCAGACTAGGTGATCGGCTTACCTATTCGGTGAAATTGAAAATGCAGAACCCCTGGGGTAGGCAGAGTGGCCCTTTTCGAGGACGTGTCGGTTCATCACTGCGAGAGCTGTCACAGGCCGTCGAGGCGCTTATGTCGGGGGCCAAGAACTGATGTAACGGCCGGAGACCGCTAGCGACAACCCCGGGTTTTAAAAAAAGCCAAACGTAGAAGGCTCAAATGGAGGAAATGAAAGTCTGATGAGAAGATTGAAATGACCAAAAAAAATAAAAACAGCAAAGCGAAAGAAGCGAAAGAACGTTGGAAGACTTGATGTGATCGAATGGTCTTACACTGTTGTGGTCACCAAATCCGGTCATCCGCTTGCAGTCAGTGCCTGGTTTCTTATTTGTTGTACATGAGATTATAGGTTAGGATTGAAGCACATACTTCAATGCTTTTGTCTTGCCAATTGGCTTCGCTAATTTCATATACAAAAGTAATGTCCCCGCTAAAATATCAAGATAATTGTATCCCTTCACAGTAAAAGCGTAGGAGGCGAAATCATGCTCAATTGAGGTCGAAGAGAAGCAGGAGAATCCATCTCCTTTGTTTCCACTTCAATCATTTGCATCATCTGCATTAATAGTCTGTTCAATATTTCCCCATCACGCAAGCTCGGCAAGACGGATGCGGCCTCATAGTCGCTGTCGAGAATAAAGTAGCGTTCCTTTTGCCAGTTCTCCACCGCGTCGATGTGAAATGCGACTCTGGCGATCGCCTTGGCTGGAACACTCGCCTTATTCATGGAGCTTCGGGATACCATGCGCAAGAATGGCCGAAGCCCGGACCGAGTCTGATGTGCGACTCTGACCGACATGGGCGCCCCGGTCCGCAGAGTGCTCTGGCCAGTCATGCCTCCTGGATCCAAGGTGAAGATGTCAAGCGATATATTGCCGGTCTATAATTAGATTTTATTAGTATAACTGTTGGAAACCGGGAAATGACTCTGAA
Organism: Penicillium italicum; assembly: GCA_002116305.1. NCBI lineage: Eukaryota > Fungi > Ascomycota > Eurotiomycetes > Eurotiales > Aspergillaceae > Penicillium > Penicillium italicum. The sequence continues at coordinate 210,101 of KZ108090.1, read as the reverse complement.
TTGTGAACTTTCCCAGATCAGGCTCCGCCTCAATGCATATAATGCGACACTCGCCATTAACTTGCTGCTCCCAAAACGAATATTCTCTTCCTTTGCACTCAGCGCAGTTCCCGGTCGCTTTCCATTTCTTCCATGGTCGCGGTCGAAATAATCCAATCTCCCGGAAGATATCGCAGAACAGCCGATGTTGATCACCTTAGCTCCGCCTTTTGGTGTACCATCTCCAGCCCGGAACGCCTCGAGCAGTCCAATGGTCAATAAAAATGGAGATAAACAATTTGTCTGATACACAGGATCGTGGCCATCTGATGTGAGATCATCAACAACGTAAGATGTAGCAACCGCAGAGTGAATCAGACTAGCCACAGGCGGAATGTCTCTGAGGCGTACACGATCGACAGTGGCTTTGGCGAAAGATGCGACGGATTTCAGATCGGTTAGATCAAGAGCAAGAACCTCAATCGATCTGGGGCCGATCAAGCGGATCTTCCCCATCAGTTCGCGGACATCGTCAGTCCTTATATCCCTTGCCGTCAATAGTAGATGGACGAAAGGTTGCTTCTTCGCAATCTCGATAGCGATCTCTGAACCCAACAGCCCATTTCCACCAGTGATAATAACTGTTTCTGTAAGTGGTGTACCCATTACGTTGACGTTTTGTGTAAGAATTCCCTAGGGTGTATAGTGTGCGCGGAGTTCCACAGTAGAAAAAAAAGTGACCAGAAAGAGCACTTGTAGTACTGTATATTCGATTCCAAATGTAGGAATGAGAGAGAAGAGGAAGACAATGGAATATTGCGTGGCAAAGTGAATTGGAACTAAAAAGAGAGCCGTCAAAGCGTAACTCAAGTGAAAAAGGTGTCATATGCCTAATCAGTAAGATCTAAAAATTCTTCCACCCGTCCCATCCTTATGGAACCAATGCAGTAGAATAGGCCAATGGATTATATCGGACGTGGGTGGTCTTATGTCTCAGCTCACGACCGAGGTGTGATCTTTTCCAGAAAACGACGATCTTAGATGAATCAGATGCGAACACTGCCATGATGTCTTAGTGTCAAATAATGAATGGTCAGAACTCCTCTGATCGTCCCTGATGCATGGCATGGCGACTAAATTTTCTTTACGGAGTACCCTTGCAGTGAAGGCCGTAAAATTAGAACAAAAAAAAAACAGTGAGGATCGATATTTGATACTGAGATTAGTTAGTTCGCATTGGCCTGAAACTTGTCCCACAAATCCATCCAGATCATGGACCCAGACTAAAAGATCTGGGCAATGTCTCGAATAAAGGTACGTCTACGTTGTGGTACTCCGTACTTCATAGTCAACATTCGGGACATTGCCCAGATCTTTTAGCCGGGAGACATCAAGTAAAACACTCTCCACTGCCAGCAATGTCTGGGCATCTTTCCCCAAAGTCAGCCAAGGGTAGCCCTGGGATCAACCCACATTGTTCGTATTACTGCGGGCTGCAAAGTAACCATACGAATGTATGTGGAACATAAGAAATGAAACAAAAAAAAGGGAACAACCCAGAAAACAAAAGAGCCAAAACAATGGGAGTTTCAGACTTGAGATCTACAAGAAATAGAAGAGAAATGGCACACATTGTGCGCATTATTATAGTGCGATCGAGACGATTGTTGTGTTGCTCATATTGAATAATACCAGCGATGCACTATATCATTGGTACTCCGTATTTAGAATTGGACTGAAATGTGGTGTTGTAACGCTGACAGATTGGGCACCCGATTTACCAGGGTGTGTTAGTCATCATATTATCACATGATCTAGTTCGATCCACTTTGATGCCGCTCACTTAGTCCACGGGTGCTCTGTTCTCTCTGTCATCTGTGTGTAGCCGCCCATTACAAAAATAGAAAGGCTCTTTGTAAGGACATGTTTTATCTTAGCTGACCAGGTGGCTTGTGAATTACAGCCTTCGTGAATTCGTCCTCGTTCGTTTTCTTCTAATCTGCATAGGGACGTTCTCTAATTCTATAGATGTGAGTGGAACCACCGGTTGGGCACACCCTGTTTGTTTAGACTAGAGAGGACCCCTCTCGATGAAACCCCGCGAAGTAAATTGGTCACCAGGTGTCGTTCATCTGAAATACCGGAGAGACCATTGGTAAAATCCCCTACCTATCATGTATTTGCGGGGACATTGGCAACTGACGTTGATACATATGACCCATGATGGGTTCACGGTGCTCGATGTAGAGGGACAACTCTTACGCTGGGCATATTTCCACCCAATAGTATATGAATGGTACGTATAACGGGTCTGTTGACGCAGAATTCCAAGGAGAAACTAGCAGACACGGATCAAAAACCAATCGAATTCGTTACTTCAGAGACCAGCTCCAATACTCGAGTAACCCTACTATATATCCTTGCTCTTGCGGGTGAGAAGACCCTTCAAAGCATCCGTTTCGCCTTCAAGCTTCGAACACCGAAGTCTCCAATCATCTCTTTCCTTCCGGACCTTCTCCAACTCAGCCTCGAGTTCCTTCATCCGATCGACACGTCTCTGCCGACATCTCCGAGCCGCAAGAGTGTTGAGTTTGCGCTTTTCCACCCGTGACGAATCAACGCGGCTTAGAATGTCATCGCTTTGGGAGGTAGAAGGGCTGGATAGAGAGGTGGAGACGGGAGCAGGGAATGGAAAGATAGGGGAATGGTGTGAGTGGCCATCTTTTTAAACGTTAGAAACAAGACCCCTTCATTTAATTGGAGAATATGACCATACCTGGCGAGTTAGCGGAGCTAGGAGCAAGAGACGCAGAAACATAGTGTTGGTGCTCGAATGATCCGGAATCCGAAAGAGAGTTCAAAGCAGAGACAGACCCATACCCGAGGTCCATGACAGGGACATCGCCACCGTCAAAGCCAGGAGGGTACGGCGTCAGATTATTAACCGATAGGAAATTCCAGTCGGTATCGGTAAAGGACAGATCGGGTTCTGTCCAGAGTGCCGACTCGTGTGTGAGGGTATCAAAGGATTGACCAACTGGCACAGCCGAGGGAAAGCCTCCCAACGGCGGCGCCAGCGACGAGAAGAGATCGTTATCGCTGTACGGATGAAGACTCGCCCATGGCGAATATTCAGCAGGCCCTTGAAGGCGTTCCTGCGTGCCGGTACTGGGCGGGTTGGAACCAGTGAGTGGGGATCTGGATCGCTGCCGCTGCGCTCGAACAACTGCAGGCGGACATCGCTGGATTTCTTAGACGGGCCTTTGCAGACCCGTGACGCTTCAGAACAAGATGATGAAGGAGGGCCCTAGGGTAACTATAGATAGGGGTCGACTCTGTAGGAGTCGTGTCCTGAGGAAGAAATTGATGGACATGGCCAGGCCATATAAAAGAACCGGAAGACCAAGGGATGAACCGCAGCACCAGATAGGCCCACAGTAATCATCGTATGATTGGTTGTTGTATCATTACCCCAAGACTCACTATGACTCATTTTAGTGTCAGTTGAGTGACCAATCATAGAAGAGAGTTGTGATACGCTAATGCAGTTTATGATAAGCCCTGGAATTGCCGTCACATGTTGTACACTTCAACTACGTGCTTAGTAAGGTTGATGAGAGAAGGTTACATTCAGACATTTAAGCCAATCGGATTGAGTATATGCATAAAAAGATCACTAGTATGTTTTTAACACGCTGGCAGTATATGGACTGCTAAGCAGACCATTATTTAACACGTTGAACAGTTATTTAGATTCGGTGATCATTACAAGATTGGACTGCCAACGTTGTAGGGAGGAAGATACCGACAAACTTCGCATATGACTTCAGGGCGACTATGGTCCAGAAACACCATACCTCAAGGTATCATACCAAGGTAAAGATCGATTATTGCATGATGATCAGCTCTACAGCCTTTAAATATGGATGATTGTGATAACTGCCATCAATGCCTTCCTTGAACACGTGTCCATCACTCGGGTTTTTACAATATGTCGTTGTCCAATCCTGCTCCATTGGAGCCCACGACAATCACGACAACAAAAGCAGCATGCAAACTTCTTGGATATCTCAATGCAAACCCTCGGTGGTCCCTCAGGATCTTGCCCGATGAGTTGGAGCTGGTTTATTTCATTGTCATGCATCACTCGGAGCCAAGACAGACCAGTACCAGTAGCTCTGGTGCATCTATTTACAACCCTCAAGCCCTCGCGTCAATCCAATTCACTTTCCCGAAGACATGGTTAACCTGTAAAGGACGAGCGCGAAGTGCAGCGAGAGCTTTTCTTAAAAACGCCAAGCAAATCTTCCTGACGGATGCTTTTTACGATTGGAAGAAACAACTATTCACAACATCAATACTTGATCTGCCTAATGAGTTGTTGTTGCGTATTGCAGCTCTGTTACCGATAAAGTCTCTTTTGAGACTCTGTCAATTGAATCGCCGTCTCTCCGACGTGATAGGCTTTGAGCTCTGGAGACCGCTGGACAGGGCTCTCATGGCACTGACGTGGAGCTTGAAACACTGTCAGCTGACAGTTTACGAAAAGGCAGTCGAAAAACTCTTGAATCTTCCTGAAAGTATGGCCGAAAAATCTACGTGGGAATTATTTCCTGTGATAGACAGTAACAATGTCCATATGTTGGAGTGTGTGACTTCAAACCGCAGTTTTTTTGGGACATTATATCGTCAATTCCTCGTGGACACGCTGTTGTACAATCTGAAATGGGAAACCCCCATGCATCTATCTGTTGAAGAGGTCCTCAAACTAGGGGCTGATCCGAATTATCTCTTCGATGACCCCGTCCTTTGCGAATTGAACCTTGGGCGTATTCCAATACTGTTGCTTGCAATCTGCGGTTGCCGTAATCTTTGTGCTGATATCTTGGAGCGTCTGCCTGGATATATGCACAGCAGATACAGTGTTTCAAGTCAAAGAAGAAACTTCAATAACGTTCACCTTTTGCTCGAATACGGGGCTGATCCAAATACCCACTTATCCGACAAAACATCGCCACTTCATGTGGCAGTCTCCCTGTGCGAGACCATGGGCAAGTCACGTATTGTGAAAGAATTGATCAAATATGGCGCCAACGCAAACGCAATTGGCCCCTATGGAGAAACGCCGCTTCACGTGGCCGTCGGTCGAAGTCATTGTGAAAAGTCCCACGCTCCCTGCAAAGATACGATCAATGCCCTTCTCCATGCTCCAGGAATCGACCTCGATCCGCGTGATAAGAATGGCCGCACGCCCTTGAGTATTGCTGCCGGCCTTAATAGGGCTGTCTCTAGTTGGTTTGTTGGAACAGTGCTTAACAATCCCAATGTTGACATCAATTCCCAAGATATCCATGGGGAGACGGTACTGTATCATTCGGTGAAGAGCGGAAACATCAGAGTTACCCAGCTGTTGTTGTCGCAGAGTCACATCAATCCAAATCTAAATACCACGCACTTACCCTTGTTTTTTGCCGTTTCGAATCGGATGGAAGCGATAGTGAAGAGTTTGCTGAGCATAAAGGCAACTGACCCAAACCTGAAAGACAGCAATGGGCGTCTCGCTTTGACGTTGCCAACTTCAAATGAAATAATCAAGCTGCTTATTAAAGCTGGTGCTAAGTTGGACATTCCAGATAGCACAGGTCTGACTGCACGAGAAACGTTCTTCCAGGCGGGCATCAACATTGAGCAGCTAATGCGCGCAAGCGAAAAAAGAAAAGGGAAGAGTCGACGATAACGATGTTAGTCAAATTTGTATCCCTTTTCATTGCTTTATTGATTTAGGATTTGGGGTGCTGGGTGCTGGGTGCTGGATGGTTGCTGGAATCGTTCAGGTCTAATTTCTCAATTTAATATGTCACAGGACCAGCATCTTCAGAAGAACAATTAAGCATAGCTCTTTCCCTCGCATTCTCTTCACTATTAGTCTCTCTATAGAGTGCAGGCAGAATCGTACCTAGTCCTTCCCTTCCTCGGCAACCTTTACAACCTCCTATCTGGCAATATGAAAAATCTAACATCATGACTCTTCCAAACCTGCCCCAACAAGCGGTCCGTTTGGCCTACCTTCTCGAATCCATCTTTCAAACAGAGAACCCATGGACTGGTCTTTTGCATCCCGACCAAAAAGTTCTGACTGCATTTATTGCGCAGAACTACAACACGCGGTCTACTGCCACAAAATTTGCCATTCAATCGGACAATGACCTGGTCTGCTATCCTAGAATTTGGACATACGAGGAGCGTCGAGTGGAGCGAACCTGTAGATCACAACTTGGAGCGAAATCAATACTTGATCTACCTGCCAAGCCGATGTAGCTTATTTGAGTGTGAGCTTTCAGACAATGAGCTTTACAATATTTGTCTATAAATCGGCATCTCTATCACATATTGAGCGGACGGATTTGCTGGCGAGGTATGTAGGACCTGCGTGCATTTGAACTGTAAGGGAATATGGAAGGATCATTTATAAAGGCAATCGAAGTACTCTCAAATGTTCCGGAGACAGCGTCATGGAATGCAAGCCCATTGTATTACATGGTGAACAACAGAAATATCACGTTGATAGAGTTATTTGTTTATAAAGATGGCTTCCTCGGATGCGCATTGAGCGCGCTCATCCAGAGAACCCTACATCACATACGACGTGACACTCGGAGAAGACATCAAAGACATGAGGGTGACAACTGGAGATTCACCGAAAACTGTTTGAATTGGGGGGCTGGCTCCAACTATTGTTTTGAAGACGACTCTTCTTGAATATGATCTACAATCAAATTGTCAAGACGTTTTTTACGGGTGTGAGCTGGATGTTGCGCAGGAAAAAAAGAAAGAGCAGAAAGAGCATATCGGCATGGAGTTGCTTGTCCCCTTGGTTCGAGTTGTCAATAGAGATGTAGACATTGAAACTCTGCCGTGCAACAATTCCTTTACGTTAAAAAGATGACCAGTCTCTTTTCGATATAAGCCAAGGTGATATAGCATAGGAGCAATTGCTGAAGATAGACCTCATCTATCCGCTGTCGAGGATAGTCTAGTTCAGGGAACTTGTCTTCCTCTTCTTGAAGGCTAGTTTTAATGCTGTATTCTTATAATGCTGAGAGATAGTCGCTTATTAGGATTTCATGATCAAAAAGATCTTGGATGAAAAGCAGACAATGAGAGATCAAGGTCAAATCCTCTAGTTACTACTGGGTAACGGCTGAGTCAGCCAACACAGCACGGTCACCTGGGCAGAAAAAAAAAACAAATCCAAAGGTCAATGCATTGACTGCGAATAATAAATTAAGCAATTAATTCTCACCAGATCCCCAGAACAAAGGGATCGTCGTCAAGCTGAATTCTCTCAGGTCGACCTTATTGCGGGCCCGACTGACAGCCCCGCGGGTCCAATCGTTGACACAGATCCGTGCCCCTCCTCGATTTTCTTTTCTTCCACTCCCAACCCCTCCACGAACATACACCATGGCCACGGCAGCAGCCCCCGAGACCTCTCTCCTCTCCCTTCTCTACCGGTCGTACCCCGCGGTAATCTCTTCCGATTCGACCGAGCCCGACTACCTCCACGCCTCCGCCAAGATCTTCCCCCAGGTCACCTTCAATGAGGCAGAGGAAGCTGACATCAAGCAATGGCTCAACACCGTCTCCGGCCTGAAGACTTCTCTCGCCAATGACCAAAAGGATGTCACCACTGGAATCCTAGACCAGCTGAACATCCACCTCGCCACTCGCACCACCCTGCTCGGCGCGAAGCCCTCGGTCGCCGATATTGCCATCTACGCTCTCCTGGCCCCCATTGTTGAGAAATGGACCTCCGAGGAGCGCACCGGAGAAAAGGGCTACCACCACATCGTGCGTCATGCCGACTTCGTGCAGAACGGCCGCCTGTTCTCGCTCCAGATCCCCGAGGAGGAGAAGATCGCCATCGACCTGAACGACGTCAAGTTCGTGCCCAAGCCCGTCGACCCCAAGGAGGAGAAAGAGCGCAAGAAGCGTGAGAAGGCCAGCGCCCAAAACCCCGACGCCAACAACGAGTCTAAGCCCCTCGTGATCGGCCAAGGCAAGGCCGAGCAAGCCGCCAAGGCCCAGACACAGGCCGGCGCCGACGGCGCCCCCGTGAAAACCAACAAGAAGGAAAAGAAGGAGAAGAAAGAAAAGGCTCCCAAGGCCGCTCCTGCCCCTGCTGCGCCCCCTGCCCCATCACTGATTGACCTGCGCGTTGGACACATCTTGCGGGCGATCAACCACCCGAACGCGGACTCGCTGTACGTGTCCACGATCGACTGCGGTGACGCCCCGGGTAGCGACAACACCTCCCTCGATGAGGAGACCGGAAAGACCGTGCGGACCGTGTGCTCCGGACTGAACGGACTGATCCCGCTGGAGGAGATGCAGGGCCGCAAGATCGTTGCAGTGTGCAACCTGAAGCCCGTGACCATGCGTGGCGTCAAGTCTTGCGCCATGGTTCTCGCTGCGTCCCCACGTGTTGCAGAGGGCGAGGACTCACACGCCGGTCCTGTCGAGCTCGTTAACCCGCCTGCTGATGCTCCTGCCGGTGAGCGTATTAGCTTCGAGGGCTGGAATGATGGCCAGCCTGAGAAGCAGCTTAACCCCAAAAAGAAGGTCTGGGAGACTTTCCAGCCGGGTTTCACTACCACTGCAGACCGTGAGGTTGCCTTTGATAGCAGTGCTGTCCCCTCTGTCCATGGACAGGAAGGCAAGCCTGCTCTTGGAAAGCTGGTTGCTGCCTCAGGTGGTATTTGTACTGTTAAGAGCTTGACTAATGCTACTGTGCGGTAAGGGATGTGAAGGTGTTCGGTATATCTGAAAATAAACTAAACGCATACCCATGAGAATATGAAGAAATCAAAGTTTCCAAGTTCGTATTATTATTGTGTATTTGAGGGAATTTCTTCCTCGAATCGCTGTCAACACATGAAAGAGTGAAATTATGCGTTTGATTTCTTTAATCTGTACATTGTCACACAACTTGGGGAAGCTGATAGATCTTAGCGTATTTTGCTCAAGCTGGCGCTGCGAATCCCAGAGAAGGCCCTCGTTGATCAAAGACCACAAACAGTGCCTTCAGGAACACATCGCCATAGATCGCCATGGCTGAGCTTCCGCTCGACTGAAGGCCGCCATAGCACACTATCCAAAAAAGGTCAGCTCAGATCTCATACCACAAAGAAGCTTGAACGAGAAAGAAAAACTCACCTGTTTCACCAGTAGTCGTGTTGGTTCCGACCTCGGACCAATTCATGAACGATCCAGGGATGGAAACCGCATAACCGCTCCCGAGCGCAACGGATAGGGTGGGCAAGCTGGAAGTGCAGGGGAAGATGTACCCGTTGGCATTCTTAGCGTATAATCCACCATCGACTTGCTTATAATACGCTTCCGCAACCTCGGGGCTAACCATCATGAGCGAGGTGCCAGTGTCGGCAATGGCCTGGGGTGCATGAATGATCGGGTGAAAGGGGCCTCCCCCTATGGCGTATTGTGCCGAGTCGAACTGCCAGAATCCATTTGATGAATCCACGCTGACATTGGCCAAGACACCTTGATACTTTTTTGGATCAACGGTTCCAAATTCAAACTCGCCGACGCCGTTGCTGAGCAATCGAACGGTGAAGACTGGCTCATCGAGGTTGGGGGCGACATTGTCGAAGAAAGTCTTCTGTCGCTCTGGCGTGACAGTGTTGATTGAAGAAAAGCCAAGACCGACGAGTCCGTTAGACTTGGTGTCATCGGCGAATGTTTGCGAAATATCCGTCGGAAGGCCGAATGATTGCTCGGCGACTTTTACACCACCAATCGAGACAACATCCTTGCCTACTCCACCATTGGCATAGGATGAGTCGCCGTACTGGATCTTGAATGTACTGTTGGCAAGTTCTTCAAAGGTGCTGGATTTGCTCGGTTCATAAACTGTTCGGCTGTTTCGCAGTGACTTTGGAAGTCTCGAGCTCAACACCCACCTATATGGCAATTGGTAAGTTCGGCATCCTCATTTCGTGAGTTGGAACATGAAGAGATATTGCTAGCCACCCAATCCTTCAAATCAAAGAGCAAAACGAAAAAACTTACATATCAGCAGAGCCACTGTCAAAATTCATGTCGAAGGTTTGGCCTCCAATATTGACCGGCGAGACAAATTCCACGTCTCCATCAACAGATGTAGCATCCACGGTACCTGTCTGTTCAGATCCCGCCACATCTTCCTTTGCAATTTTCAAGGAGGTAGTATCCTTGGTTTCGAAAGGCTGGAAGTCGCTCGCGTCCACCCCATTGAGGGTTGTTGCATCAATTCCGAATTTGCGGTATGCCTTGCGCAGTGCCGCGGGTCCGTGGGCAACATAGTCGCTGCGCTTGACTCTCTCTACCTTGAAGGACCGGCCTTGAAGATGTTTCGGAGCCACTGGCATGGAAAGAGCACTAAAGCTCAACGAAAAGAAGACAGTAAGAAAAAGAATGAACTGCATCTTGCCCAATGTCCCAACTGGGAATATCAAAATCAGGAAAAAAGGAGTGATTAAATCAGGGCCAGCCTGAGAGTTTGATAATAAAGAATGCAATGGACAAGAAACACAAGGAAGAAACACGAGACAAGAAAAGAAAAGATGGGTAATTTTTCAGCAGACCGTCAGATCTGTTCAGGGCAGGCTTGTTCTGAATGAATGGGAACACAATGCCAATGTCTCAAAATGAAAGTCAGCAGGTAGTAGTCCAGACTTGAATACCTACATCCAAGAATGGAAAAGAATGAAAGGAGAATACTACAATGTAGACAATATGGACAATGCAGAAGAGAAGAGAAGAGAAGAAAACAATGAGACCACAAACAAGAAGAAGAAGAAGAAGAACAATATCAAACAAAACAAGACAAGACAAAGTGAAACTTCAGAGGAAACAACCCTAAAGGCAAGAACGACCCGAAAGCAGTACGTAGATTGTAGTGCAAGCGTCCACTTTGTTTCTGTACACTTGGCAGGTCACATCCACCTATCGGAGGCAAGTACTGTACTATAAAGCTCTTGGCCCAAGGCATGATTCACAGTAGACGCCATCAGTCCAAGACCAGAGTAACGTATACTCCGTGGACCCGGGGATGTGTCAGGTCTAGGTAAGGGGCTCGGGAGTAGCGCCGGATAGGATAGAATAGATGATATCTACTAGTATATATTGAGTACCCTCCTACTCCGTAATTTGTTTGTTACGCGACGTCTTAGATAAGTGGGGGGTTGTCCCGAGGTCCTGGGCGCGTGGGTTTGATACCCACGACCTCCCCGTTGGTGTTGAGATGTTGTTCGGTAATCCTGAAACAAGGGCTAGCGGGTACGGACCCAATCACACGGGCTGTACGACTTACTTGAAACATGTTAGAGAGGTTATAGAGATCGCTCATTGTTATATATCAAGTGTGGTTTGGATTTTTATTTGCTTTGTCTTTGCTTTTCTGGCTGCCGATTGGAACAATGGCATTGCGTTGTCGGCATAGAAGAATGGCTGGCATATTCGCCTCATGTTGATCTTCGGGCGATCAAACTGTTGAGTGTGACAAATATTGATTAGAGATCTGATGATAAATTTTGTGTAATTAGTTTTATATCTTAAGGGGTAAGGGCATTTCTCCAAGTCATTCATTCACTCTGCCATGTGTATATATATCCTTACATATTTTCCGAGCACAACTTGTCATCTTGTCCATCTGTAAACATAAACAAGGAAACCTAAGATGTTAACCCCTACTAGCTATGGCATACTGTCTAAAACCACTTCAAACATCCAATTCAGATCGATATCAATATTACTGTATGTTCAACACCAGAAAGGTTCAGGGCAGTAGGCTTGGAGACGCATCGATATTCCCAGCAGCGAAGACAGCAAATAGATTGCTTTGCACAAGTATATCGCAACGCAATCTACAACCTAACCCTGGCAGAGTCTCAAGACGATACGAATAAGAGATGTGACTGAACTTGATAGTGTGCAAGAATCAATGTAAATCAACATCATACAATGTAACAACTCTCCGGCAGTCCCCCCCCCCAAAAAAGTAACACTAGTAAAGAAATAAAGAGCCAAGAGAAGAGATGAAAGGAGAGTAATAATGAAAGCATTGTAAGTGCATAAATGGTCTAGACTCGCATACCGCGAGCGACCCCCAAGGATATCGATTTCAAACAGAAACAACTCCGCATCCCATGGTTTCGCTACCATAACCAACCAACCACATACCAGTGGCAAGGAAGTGTTGTTCACCAATCCCCAAATTCCATGTACAGAGAAACAATCCGTAAAAGATGAGAAAAGTAGAAGATAACAAAGCAATAAAAAACAACCCAAGATATTCAACAGTGCCCAAGCAATGCAGACGTGTATCGTTTCCGCCTCTAGATCCTTGAAAATGATATCCATTCCCGCCCCGGTAAAAAATAAACCCAAACAAAGAGATCGTAGAAAGAAAAAAAAGAGCAACAGTGTAGGTGTATCTGGCAAAGTCGTTTGCACGCAAATCCCTCCCGTAAAAAAGGTAAAAATCAACTCCAAAGGTCATGGACATGCAACGTCAAGTAGCAATGTCACTGCACGTGTGTTCTGTACATCATCGGTGGCCCGACCGGAAAAAAGAAACATAGGCCGAAGAAAGTATTCGTCCCTCCCTGAGAGACGAAAGAGGTATCGTAGGAAAAGGATGCAAGGTATTGAATCGCAGGCGCCGTCGCTCGCAACAAGCTAAGAGTATCGCAAAGGATCTAGAATATGAGGCGAAGGTGGTCGTAATCGGCGAAGAGGAGAGTGTATGTACAGGTCGGTTTTTTGTTTTCGAATTTTTGAGTAATTTTTTTGTCGCCGTGTTCGTGGAACAAGTATTTTTCCAGGTTGTGTGTCGTGTCGAATGCAATAGACGTATCGAACAAGAATGCAAGTGGAGAAAAAAAAGAAAACATTATGACCTGCGATTAAGGGACCCCGATGATGCAGAACAGATTAAATAACGGACGTGCAGTGGACGAATGGAGATGTAGGGTGCCGACCTACGACTTTGGCAGATGGCACCCTTACCATCGACGCTGAGCAGTCTGCATCATCGCGGGCGAAATCGATGAAGGTGGGCTCGACAGGGTCATTCCGGTCGAGGGGTTGATAATCGGAATGACCTTGCGGGTCCGGTTCGCAGGCTGCTGTTGCTGGTAGTTGACATGATTAGGGTTGCCGGCAACACCAGGGTGAACGTATGAATTGGTTTGAGCGGGGGACAAAGAGATGGATGGAGTCACCTGCTGCACCGGTTGGATTTGGTGCTGCAGAGGCGAGGTTTCCGGTGAGCCGCTGGAGAGAGAAGAGCGGTCGGAAGCAGAGTGGATGGAGTGCAGCTATAAATAAAACCTGTCAACAAAACTGGCCCCTATATGGTGTATCCGAATTGGAATTTGTGACGATCTTCGAGAGGGTGACGGTGAAGGGTTGAAAATTCGGCTATCACAACATACATCATCCTCAGTCAGGAGACCCGGGCAGAACTCGAGGTCGTCATCCAGATCAAAGGACCGACCAGCCTCGAATCTTGCACGGAAGGCCGTCACAGCCGGAGCTTCCGCCAATTCCCGCATACTCTTAACTCCTCGGAACTGACGCTGAGCATTCTGCGAGGCCATCTTTGGGGCACGACGAGAGCGCCCGTGGTGGGTATTTGATGCAGATTGCATATGAGCACCATGGTGAGGGTGTTGCTGGTGTTGCTGGTGTTGGTTGTAGAAGTAGGCAGACATTGTGTTTTGAGAAGCCAGAACCCGACAGTGAGAAGAGAGAATATAAGAAGAAAGTTACAAAAAGAAAAATATAGAAACTATAGGAAAGATCGATGGGATTGAACGAGGCAAGAAGGATTAATGAGAATGAGAGTGTGTGGGAAGAGGCGAAGGGAAAAAGAGGGGAGGGGTGTGTTATGGGGACCCGTGGTATTGTTACCGTTATTACCATTTATTACAGTCTATTACAGTTTATTACAATTTAAGGGAGCCAATGTGGAGTTCAACCTAAATAATTACTGTTATGTATTGTCAGACACAAAAGGACACTTACATCGATGCACCAACCAGACCAAAGCGCTAACAAAGTGGCAATATCCTTTAAACCAATGAAAGCTCGCAGATCCTCTCAAAATGGGGACCTTCTACGGCCCACCAAAATACTGGAAAAAACGTGACGTCGTCGACAATTGGAACGTTACCCGATTAGGAAGATCTCTCAGTGATGACCGCCACTGCCTACATACCAAGGGCCATTTTGGAGAACTCTACTCCGCACTTGAGATTGCCCTAGAACAATGATGATTGTTGCATGTTACTTTTAATAATTTAATATAGATCCGACATTGCCGAAATTGTCATCTTTTACAACACGTGATGTTTCATCGAAAATGCAGTGCCGGAAAAGTAAATCCCCATACAACACACACTCTGTTCCTCATCGGGGGTGGTTGGGGGGAAGCTGGAAATTTTTTATCAGCCCTTTGGGTCCCCTTAGCTGCAGGCTGTGCAGGGCATGGCTTTGCCTCCCAGGCACATTCCCCTCTGTTCCCCCCTATAGGGTGTCCGAATCGGCAGTGGCTGCGGATCTTGCTCTGATCGGCTCCCCGTCCGAATTCCCCAATCCTTCGACACGCAGCGCAAAGACCCGAAGAAAACACCTTGTTGGTCTCGAGACACATCCACAGCACTAGCTGCAGATGAACCCGCCTATCATTGGCAGGGGGCTTTGAGATCCTACCTACCTTGTCAGCTCACACCCTTCCAAATTGGAGTTCATTAATGCGGAATCCGGACTTGGGCAGGGGCCTAAGGCGCCTTCTCGCTTTTTCGCTGGGTAGCATTGCCTACCTAGGTACTCCGTACCCGCGACTCAATGCATATTTATGCGACCGAATAAAAATCAACCATGAGTTCCCACTATTCAACATGTGGTTTATTTTAGATCTGGGACCTATTTCCGTATAATCCATTTTTCATTTTGGTCCTTGGTCCATTGGGATATGTCTCTCTCGGCGCCTCCTGGAACATAACCCTGTTGCATGAAGTGCCGATCTTCCATCTTCCACCAGTGATTACTTTCATTCTAATACACAGCGCCGAACAGGATCAAGCCCAAACTCTCCTAGAAATAACATAGCACCGTAAGCTGCCTCTCCAGTGTTCGGCTTCACCGCCCCTTTGGCCATTTAGGACACAACCTCATGAGGCGCAGTCACACTCACCTGCCGAGATCGGATAAATCACATATTGCACCCCGTAAACGTTGCCCCCCGAAGCTTGAATTATGCAGCTGATCTATCCAGCGCCTATGCAGCGTGCATGATTTGGTATCTACTTGATATCGCGGGGTCCCAATGCATGAAATGTAATTCAGTGAGGGACTTTTATCCTGCGATCCGATCCCCAGATGCACTGCGCAAGGGACTTGCAACACGATCTTCAACTATTCTAGTCGCCCTGGTTGAATTACAAATATGTGATATCCTGATATCTATTATATTGTGGCAAGTGTTTTTGTGCTCCGAGTCGGATGGTGGTTTCAGACTCTGGGCAATATTGAAATCTCCAGTTGCGGAGTCGAGGCCATCCTTGTTGCACCGCATGACAGCATGACAGCAAGACAAACAGACAAGTCTAGATTCTGATATTCTTTTAACATGATTTTTGATTGAGTTGAATTTTATTACATTTGAGTAATTCATACGGGGAGATGGAATCCAAGGTCGGAAAGTGCATCCCTTATTTGTTAGGTCACGAATATGCTATACCTATCTTTATTAGTAGCATTTCTATACCCATTTCTATACCCATTGCAGCAAGGCAATCTCTTGATACAAAGCAATCAAAGATAGGAGCTGTGATTTGGAATGTAGCCCTTCGATTTGTCTCATATTTTTGCCTCGAGAGTTTTATCGTATCTCTATTACCCGACAACCGCTTTCTTTGTCTAAAAAAAAAATTAAACTTAACCTTGAGTTCCTAGGCTCAACCTTACGCCGGTTTCTTTTAATTGTCTCCTATAGTCATGCCGCCACAAGATGACTAGTTATACCGGCTAAAAACATTGAGACACAAAAAGCGGACAGAGGCCATGATGCGCTGACTATGTGATCGCAGATACAGGTAGGTAGTAACTATCGACCGCAAACCGCTTTATACACATATATGTACCATTTCGCCGTACCAGGATCATCCATCGAACGGTTTCATGCTGGCCTACGACTGCATGAAGAGATCCATGGGCTGGGGATGGGGAAGGCGCGACGTCTCCACCTGCGAGTATAAACCCCCCCTCCAGTTTCTCTTCTTTGTTTTTCCTCGTCCGACTGTGTACCGGGGTACACGTTAAGACGTTTTGCAAAGGATGTACATAGGATATCCATTCTGTCCCAAAAGCCTTCAGGCGAGATTTCCCTCTCCTATCAAGCTGGGTGACCGATAACGACCATCTTTATGGACAACTGAGGGCTGGATAAATTCCTATTTACCAAGTGAAAGCAATACGGGGAGCTTTTTCTGAGTGAAGGAAAAGCCCATTTCGTTTTCCACCAAAAATTGTTTCTTTGGATTAGTGCCGATGAGTTGAATATGGATGGTCGGCAGTGTCGAAGTGGCAGTGTCGGACTTCTGCTCAGTCCACCTTCCACAGAGTAGCACAAAGTAGGACAGTTGGTTTAGATACCCTGTAGCAGATAGAAATAAAAAACCAAGATAAATCTCTGATTGTCAGTTGTTCAACCCTTCCAAACCGGGTTACCCATCTTCGCGCATTTCCCTCGCTCTTTGATTTTCTAAACAAGCTTGCTTTTGGAACACCATGAAGTTGCAATCTTCGGAAACTGCCCATACCCCAAGAGACCACCAAGAAATGTGTGAGTTGTGGGTGCAGGTCCAGTTGGGCTTGCTATCGCCCTGAGACTTGCGCTAGCTGGCATCGTGGTCGGCGTGATAGAGAAGGAGTCGAGGCTAGGCGAGGAACCGCGTGCTGTGGCTTATTATGCGAGCGCACTGATTGCCTTGGATAAGATGGGGGATATCCCAGATATGGAAAAGGCAGGGTTTGTTTCTGGGGGCCAATCTGTGGCGTTGGTTAGGGAGGTTACAAAATGGCGGATTTGATAGCTTATTTGCTTATTTCTCGAGATAAAAAAGAGTACCAAGGCGTTGCCGGCATCTTATATCTGCCGCAGCCAGAGCCGACTAAATTTTTATTCGAGAAAGCAACCACAACTGGTATGGTCACTGTGCATTTTGAAGAGACCGTCATCAGAACCGAGCAAAGTGTTTTGGGCGTCAGAGAAACGGCCAGAAGACGTGGTACCGAACAACATTCCAAGCATCCTATGTAGTGGGTGCCGATGGCGGCCAGTCGGCTAACAGGAAGCTTTTGGATATACCTCTGAGAGGACACAGCGGCCAGAGACACTGTTTATCGA
Organism: Penicillium italicum; assembly: GCA_002116305.1. Lineage (NCBI taxonomy): Eukaryota > Fungi > Ascomycota > Eurotiomycetes > Eurotiales > Aspergillaceae > Penicillium > Penicillium italicum. Next base: position 192,649 of record KZ108090.1, on the reverse strand, counting down.
TTTTCTATTCGAGAATCCAAATCTTGACGCAAATTTCCTAAGCCAGTTCGTTGTACACCCGATATACTGGGGAAATATCACACCACTAAGATCCGTCGAAGCTGGCAAGCGGACTTTATACCGGCGTGCCGTCAGCTTGGATCCGGAAGACCAGACACTAGTTGATGAAATGAATTCCATCACTCATATAACGTCTCTTCTGGAGGAAATGCTCCCTGGCCCCAGGCCAATCAACGCGTATGCAATGGATTTTTCTCTCTATCGGATGTATAAACTGTGTGCTTCTACTTTCAGAAGGGGAAGATGTCTGCTCGCAGGAGATGCAGCCAATCTTAACAACGTTAGGGTTGCAACTCATTTATCCCCCAACTTTTTGGAAGAGTTTGGATTGCCATTTTTCCAACAGTGGAGGGTGGATTTGAAGGAGGTGATCTTACAGACACTGTAATGTTCTTTCTTTTCTCAAGTTTATCCATCGTCACATATTGCAACGCTTGTCTTCAGCCTGAAACGTCCATTCCCGCTGCAATTATTACCGCCGATGTCTTTTTGACCTGGAACCTTATTAGCAGCGTACCTCACTAGGCAGATAAGCGATAAAAGTCGTCCACGAAAGGGGAAAAAGAACCAATCAAACTAGATCATGCATACGTGAACCAGCTGCCTATCTGGAATAACGAGACACCGGTATATAAGGGTCGTGTTAAATTACAAGATGCGGGACGGTATCACTTGTCCAAGTTCTTGCTCTTAACCATCCTCCCAAGCAACTCCTTGCAGTTCTTCTCGCTATATTGCTCCCAAACCTCGTACAACGAGACCAGCTCTTGTGTACATTCTATGACAGCTTTGATATCGACTTCGCTTTCTGCCAGCCAGCCGACAAGTTTCTGAATTTTAGGAGGAGGACCGAGACCAGTATTATCTGATAAAGCGGCCAGCATCTGCATGCCGCCTCCGTCTCTCATGGATCCTGCCAAAGCCGATTGGCCGGTTCCAGGGTAGGCGGATGGATGGGTGGGTTTAAATACAACAGCGACGATGATTGCCATGATTGCAATGACATGAGGCGGATGTAGAAGTGGCAGATCTGTCAGATAATGATCGTTGATAACTGACCAGGCGAGAGCGACTTCATCCGAGGTGAGTGATAGTTCGGGTTGAAGTTCGGACAAAGTCCGATAAGGGTGATGCACGATGAGTTGCGAGCTCAACTCGGATATTAAGGCAAACTCGCATTCTCCGAGCTTTGCCACATCTGGGGTAATGAATTCTGTGAATAGTTAGCATTTGGTTTGTTTATGGCATTGTATACGGATGCACATACCTGGCCACAGACCGCGTGCTTCGCCGACCACAAAGCGGATATGCTGTGGACACTCTTCCATCTTACAGGCAAGATAAAAGGCTGTTGTGAGTACAAGGTATGGACTTGTCTGTCGAATCTCATTCTTGGTATAGAATCTCTTGAGGTACACCTGTGCTGTCGCAATAGCCTGCTGTCTAGTGGACATACGTTTGCCGAGCTTGATAAGTTCTTGTGATTTAAATTAGCCCGAAGTCACGTTCAAAAAGCAGTGAGCAAATCAATAGAACATACGCTGGTTAAAGTAGATATTCAGTAGTCGTTGATCTGGCAGCGGGAACTGCGAATGGGCAACTTTATCCTTCTCCCGTAGTCCCTCACGGATATCTGCTAACTTTTCTCTGGAGAATAGCCAGTGTCGACGCTGGGTTGATGCCCAATAGTTGGCTGCCATATTGAAAGTATGATGATGCAAAGCTCGCAAGTTGAAAGCCGTCACGACATGGTCCGAAGTCCGGCGGGGGCTATACAGCTGACTCCGCAGATCACGTATTAAAATGAAATGAGATATAAAACCAACACAATGAACAAAATAACAAACAAATGTACCAACTCAGCATTAAATAATTTTAAAAGAATCAACTCATCTAATATGAGGTCAGGTTGTAATCCCAAAAAGGGATAGTAGGGCTTGGCCCTGGTCCCGTGCAAGATAATCCGATGGCGTCAAAGCCCTTGGAAGGCCAAATCGCCGGGCGCCGATTTATCACCGGCATTCAGATTCATAACTTTGACCTCACGTCATCCTTTTTATGTTCCCCTCGAAATTCTTCCCCTCAACTTCTAGGGGTATCGGGTCTTTGAACGTCCTCTTATAACAAACCAAAGAAAAATAATGGTTACTCGGTAATAATTTTCATTATGGCATCCGGAGAGTCAAAAGATGAACGTGACGAAAGAGTCGACAAACTCTGGGAAACCCTGGATACCCGAAAAGAGGGCCATATCGACCTCACTGGGTTAAAAAAGGGGTTAAAGAAAATCGATCATCGTGAGTTTGACCAGGTTCCTTGCTACATATCTGCGCCTTGGTCTAATCTCTTCTTAGCTCTAAAAAATGCGGACGATATGGTACTCAGTGTCGCGCGGGAAGTTGACACGAATGGTGACGGACGTATCGACCAAGCTGGTAAGCTCACGAGAACCACCTAGGCACTACTCGGGGAAGGGGTGCCCTGGTCAATATTTGGTCCAATCCTAATCACCACCAGAATTCCGAGCTTTTCTCAACCACACCGAGGACGGGTTATGGCAGATGTTTCAGAGCATCGATCGGGATCACAACGGAGAAATTGACAAGATGGAATTGCGGAACGCCTTTTCACGTTCCGGAGTAACAGTCTCAAACGCCAAGTTGGACCGATTTTTCGCCGAGGTCGACAAAAACAATGACGGGGTGATCTCTTATACAGAGTGGAGGTATATGCATTCTCGCCAGTCAAATGAAGGCTGAATAGCCTAGGCTGACATACATAATTTTTTTTACCTTTAGGGATTTCCTTCTATTCCTCCCTCTCCATTCCCCGACCGACCTACACGCAGTCCTTTCATACTACACGGCCACGGGCAATCTAAACCCGGAAGGAGATGTCAACATCAATGACCTGCAGGGTTTAGGTACAAACCATCCGTTTCTTTCACCTTACATTCTAGCCATCCAGCACTTTTTGTACACCTTCTTGTCCCTCCCCGCCTTGGCCTCCCTCCTTCCCTCAGCGCACGCGCAAACCTGCCAAATCTCGAAGTTGGGACCCGTTTTCGAGCATGATTTTGTCTCGCTAGACGGCGACTTAGAGTTGGAGTGGTTGGCTCTTCCCCAGACTACCGCCATGCGGATGTTTTTCCGATATTATGGACGGAAGTTGACCGAAAATACCCCTCAACTAGGCTACTTCCTTGCAGGTGGAACTGCAGGTGCCGTGTCAAGGACGGCCACAGCCCCCCTTGATCGTCTCAAAGTTTATCTGATTGCACAGACTGGCGTCAAATCAACGGTTCAGGCGGCGAAGGAGGGAGCCCCATTGGCTGCGGCGGGGAACGCTTCGAAAACATTGTTCGACGCCCTCAAGGATCTATGGCGAGCTGGAGGAATACGGAGTTTATTCGCAGGTTTGTTTAACTGGTTGTTCTGGAATCTAGGCCGCAAAGACTAATTATAAATAGGAAACGGCTTGAACGTGGTGAAGGTTATGCCAGAGTCTGCGATCAAATTTGGTGCCTATGAGGTTTGTACTTGATATTCGATTTCGTCTATACAATTAGACGAATGCTGACCCAAGAACAGTCTGCGAAACGAGCATTTGCACAGCTCGAAGGACATAACGATCCCAAGCGACTCCTTCCCACTTCACAGTTTATGTCAGGTGGCTTTGGTGGAATGGTTGCCCAGTAGGTCTTGCGTATGATTGATGAGAGAAAAGTTGGTTCTGATTGGGACTAGATGTTTTGTTTACCCTCTCGATACCCTAAAATTGTGAGTACATCTACCCAAGTGGTTTTTCAGAGCATCTTTGCTTACGATTATCAATAGTCGCATGCAGTGTGAAACCGTGAAAGATGGCCCGAAAGGTAATCAACTCATCGCAGCTACCGCAAGAAAGGTGTGGAACAAGAATGGCTTAGTTGGCTTCTTCCGAGGGCTCCCGCTTGGCCTTGTGGGGATGTTTCCCTACGCTGCAATCGACCTATCGACATTTGAATACCTCAAACGGACACTTCTAGCTAAAAAGGCTCGTGACTGTGGTTGTCATGAGGATGACGCACCCCTCGGCAACTTCGCGACAGGTGCAATTGGGGCTATGAGTGGAGGATTCAGTGCCTCAATTGTCTACCCCCTCAATGTGCTTCGCACTCGACTTCAAACCCAGGGCACTATCATGCATCCGCCCACATACACAGGGATCGGCGAGGTCCTAAGGATCACACTTAAAACCGAGGGACCCCGTGGTCTTTACAAAGGTCTCACACCGAACCTTCTCAAAGTGGCACCGGCGATGTCAATCAGCTACGTGGTCTACGAGAACGCGAAACGCACCCTTGGCCTACGATGATCTGCCACTCCGAACAAGTCCTCACTTCCTCTTCCTACTTGCATACCCCCGCGGATACTACTCAGCCATTTGCGTGCATTTTCGACCTTCGCCCTGGCACGTTCATTCCGGTGCCTTCGGATCGATCTTTGTTCTTTACATTTAGAAGCGTTATCCCCATGATACCCACTAAAGCCATTGACAGGCATGGCACACCCCCTCGCTCATGGAAGCATCCCAAATGCACCCCATGTTCATTTTTGATCTCTTTGCCATATCACAAGAGATCACAATCTTGGCTTTTTTTGCATTCACCTTTGGTTGATATCAACAATACTTCACTGTAATATTCTTTATTTTCTTTCCATTATTTTTTGTTGCGCTCACTTGAGACAACTGTACTTTTGATCAACTTTTGATATACGGCACTGGGAAACTCACCATCAACCACATCAGCATGGCAAGGCGTCGATACAATACCACGGGACTTTTGATTTCCATTTTGTTTATTATTTCAAGAAAATATACACGTTTGGATAATACAAATGAAATATATCTTGAATAACAATCTGATTGCTCTTGAAATTGCTTAATTCGCGAGATGCAAACAGGCTTAATCACTAGACTATCCCTTATTTAGCCGCCTGCACAGCCCTAACTTCCTCATCCCGAGGAAGGATATCGGGGACAGGCCCCAGAGGAGTAATAGCAAACTGATTAATCTGCGTGTGACTTTTAGTGTAATGGAACTTGATATGCTCAAAGTCAGTGGTATCCCGGAAAGCAGGGACATCCCAATACAGCCTGCGCACCCAGCGGTGAATAGCCGGGTACCCAGAGCGGATGTCACGCAGATTGCACTTGAAATGCTGGACGTAGACCGGGTCAAACCGAACGATGGTGGTGTAGAGTCTGATATCAGCCTCGGTGATCTCGTCGCCGAAGAAATACGGCTTCGAGGCTGCTTCCTGCTTGGCGAGGTGGGTTTCCACCTTGTCGAGTGAAGAGAAGAGCGTCGTTACGGCTTTCTCGTAGGCTTCTTGGGTGGTTGCGAAACCGGATTTGTATACGCCATTGTTGATGTCGTTATAGATCCATTCGTTGGAGGCATCGATCTCGGCTTGTAGAGCCTTCGGGAAGAGGTCGATTTTCTTGTATTGCTCGGGGAGGATGTCGTCGAATTCATGGTAAAGCATGCGAATGATTTCGGAGCTCTAGTTTTGTAAGGATTTGGAATTGGGAATAGCTTCTTTTTGGATAGATTGTTTCGTACCTCATTGCTTACGATCAGTTTAGTCTTCTTGTCGAAGAGAACTGGGACTGTGAAGCGGCCCGTGTAGTCTGGATCATTGGAGAAATAGACCTGTCGGATATGGGTGAATTCCGGGTGTAGAGGATCAGGAATAGTGTTCTCCCCTGCCAGTTTCTCGTCGGGAGTAGCAAATCGCCAACCTAAGCCATGTGTCAGAACCATAGGATTTTTCCACAACTTGTCAGTTAGATCTGACCTTCCGCTCCGAGATGCCAATGCACCGAAGAGAAAGAGATAAAGTCATCGAGACCCTTGAGCTTCCGAGCAATCAAAGTCCGGTGGGCTAGTAGATAGTTAGTCGCTGATCGAGTGTCAAGTCAATTGGAAGGACTTTCATACCCCAAGGACAGGCATAAGATACATAAAGATGGTATCGGCCCTTCTCTGGAGGGAATTGGGCGCCGGCCTCTCTAGAGATCCAGTTCCGGAAAACGGATTGCTGACGTTTGAATTCCCCCGATTTGTCGCCGGGTTTCACCCAATCGGTGATTTTCATGGAATTTCCAGTCTTAAATAACAAGTCAGCATAGTAATTGGAGTCATTGTAGCTGATTTGTTTTGTGTTTCTTACAGCCATATTGCGGGAATAGATGATTGACACTGTGGGGAACACGAAGCTCTGGTAAGCTGCACAAAGAGATCCTGCGCGAAGAATTGGACGTGAAAGATGCCGTAATGATTGAGATCTTAACGAAGTAATGAACATAGGCGGCAGATACAGTGCAGTTTACTGTATATATAGGCAAGAATAAAAATGTCTTGGTCATGACGTTCGGGCATGACCAATTGCTGAGTCACATTTGCTTATCGGAAGATCGATCAGCTTTGACAAAGCGATCTGGACCTCCAGGGCTCCAGGGCTCTGAGCCAATCAGGTGACTCGAGGGGTGAACTTGTGTTTTGTGGAAGTTTCTGCCGGAGTAATGGAGGGGCATTTGGAGGCCGCTTTGCCGACCGCCTTTGGTGAGGTGTGGGACAGATTCCAGTCTGTCAACCTCCAGGGCTCCCGAGGTCACTCGTTGGCAAAGCCCATCTGACGTAAACTAATTTTTATTCGCACACATATAGCTTACATTGGTAATCTACACATATTGGTACCGGTGAAAAGGCTGTGGAGAGTGGAAAAATCTTAATATCTGGCTACTGTACTAGCAACATGTAACCAATCGGCTTACTGTAGATTCTAACCGCCTTAGTTTGTGAGCTTGACCATCACATAAGGAACTTCGACATCCTCTTCTGTCTGGTCCTCGGCGGTCACCTCGAAGATGATGTTCTTCTGGTGCTCGGGGACTGGCTTCTTGCTGACGTGCTCCACAAGCTTGCTCATGCTGCAAGGTACAAAATTAGTAAATTTACTCACGCATGGGACTATAGAAGAGATACTCACGATAGAGGAAGGCGATCCTTGACCTTTGATGGGGGATAGAAGCTTGCATACAACAGGCTGACTCCAGAGCTGACCATGGTGATGTCCAAACCCTTCTCGGCAAAGAAGTCCAAGAACTCCTGGAGGGAAATGTCTTCCACCTCGAATCGGTCCCAAAGCTTGTCAATTGTGACCTCGCCTTGCTTACCTTGATATATGCCCTTTTCGCTACCGATCGGCTCACTGAAGCTAAATAGCGGAAGGGCCAAATTAACGAAGCCGTTCTTGTATTGCTCGATGTCGTCCTTGCCGTCAACAATTTTGTACAGTTCGAGGGCAACAAGACCAGTGGCCAGGGCAGTAGTGGTGGCAATTGCCGGGATGATTTTTCCGGCGATAAATTTGGTCTTGTGTCGGTCGGCCTGAGGAATCTCGTAGTTGTCTGCACGGAGGTTGCTAGCCGCGGTGATGAAGTCAATGTGGTGGTTGGTGTCATCGTCCTTCTCAAACTCAACTGGCTGCAAGCGGAAACCAGCAAGAGACTTCGGCGAGGGAAGGGATGCCACCAGTTTCTGAATTTCCTCCTCATCAGTAGACGAACCAGCTGGCTGGGCATTCGGATCAGGGTCGTTTTCATTGGCCTGGATCTTGACATTCGAGCTTGGGGTGAACTCGGGAACGATCATGTCATCAACTACCCTGCGGTAATAGTCCTTGCCCGCACCGGGGTTCTTGATACCGTAGTTGAACGCATGGAGGTTAGCACCAGCAACAACAAATCCGAGATGAGTGGGATTAGTGCTATCGAACTTCAAGGGTGTAGGGGCACGCTTGGGCCCAGACCAGAATAGTTGACCGGATGATGTCTTGGAGTCTCGGGGGAAGTTGTAGAGAAGTTGCTGGATCGCGTTGTTGTACTGCGCTTCAAATTGTTGGCGAGCCCACACAATACAATCATCGAAAGTTAGGGGTTTCTCAGTGACCAAGAAGTCACGCAGGTGCTCCAAGGTTTGCTTTTCATTAACCGCCTGCTTGAGGGTCTGCTGAATGTAGTCGGATTGCGAAAGGTACATGTTGACTGATTCAGGTGGGCCAACGAAGTAGGTTTGGAAGACATCCCGTGCCCATGCAATGGTGTGCTCAATGCGGTTCGGGAAACTCTTCAGGGTACACATAGGGAATGACTTCTCTGGGGGATCCTGAGAGCTGGAGTAGGACTCCGTGATGAAAGGAAGGACGACTTGAGTGTTACATTTAGTGCCTAGGGTACCACTCTCCAGCAATGGCTTGCGGAAGAAGACACAGCGGCGATCAACGTATGTCCGTGCATCAACATTGTCCAAAGCGTTCGTCACACCATCAAGGCCGTTCCAGAAATTCTCATTGAAGACATGTTCAGTGTCGGCACCGACGCGATCACGAAGAGTGACAATTTTACCTTTCAATTCTGGGTTCATTGCTTGAGCGGCTGCAGACGCGCATTCACTCTTGAGTCTCCCAACGTCCTTGGGACGGAAGAGGAATTGACGGTTGAGATTGCTCTTCTCAATCTGGTCCATATCTGTGACGTGAAGCTTTCCTTTAGGACCCGTACCCAGACCCATCATGGCCCAGTTCTTCAGCGTCTCACAACCGATAGCACCGGAGCCGACCAAGAACTGGGTGACATTGGCAAGTTTGTCTTGATATTCCTTGCCAAACACCGCAATTTGACCATCGTAGCGGGTACCAAGAGGCTTGCAGCTCTCTTCAGATCGAGTTACCGATGTAGGCAAAGACTCCAAAGAGTCAAAGTACAACCACTGATGCACAGGACTGAACTTGCCGGAGACAGCCTTAAGAACTTCCTGGGCGGCGACGCCACCGAAGAAAGCTGCCAATGGATTCAAATCACCGCGGGCCTGGTAGCTCAGCTCCTTGATTATCTTTTCGTCCAGTTCAACCTTTTCCTCACCGGCCGCAGCAAGGTCATTAGCGACCTTTAGAACCTCCTGGGCGTCACTGTCATTGTGGGGACGAGGCAATTGGCCATCATGAGTCTCCGCAAATTTATGAAGAGCCTGGATACCAATGTGCAATTGTTGTGGTCGGTCAAACTTGGCAAAATCAGACGTGAGAAGCTCGGGCTTTCTGAGTTGATCCTCTAGCGGCTGGAAATCAATGAACTTCGGCATCTTGACCTGAGTAAATAGACCACCACCCTGGTAAGATCCTAGACCAGAGACATCGCCAATAGTGAAAGTATAGGGACCTTTCACGGTGATTTTGCGAGGATCACTGTTGTTTAGGCCATCCATACCCTTGACTTCAGTGAAGGTGACAAAGTCACCATCCTCGAGTCCATGTCTTGTTTCATCGAGCGCCGAAACCAACCCTTCGTCATCGATATCCGCCACGATTCCACCAGCAGGCTCTTCACCGTTGGGATCACCCACAGTGAAGTTCTTTCCAAAGTCATTGAAGATATAACCAAAGAGACCGAAGGTATCCGTAATTGTGAGGTAGATTTTGTTCTGGTGGCAGAAGTCGGCAATCACCAGTTGCTCCTTCAAAGGCGTCTGTGTGAGCACCACTGCCTGGTAGCGCTTTAGTTGTTCGAGATCGCCCACGAGGCTCTCACCCTCATGGACTGTAACGGGAACGTAGGAGTTCAACTCGGCAACCCTTGGGGCGGTAACTTCAGCACGGGGCTTGCCGACGTCCTCTGGCTGAAGGAAAAACTGCGAAGAAAGATCCGAGATAGCGACTGGTGCGGGGTCGTATAGGGTGAGGGATTTGACACCAGCGAGGGCAATGTTCTTGGCTATGGAGACAATCAGACGTTGGGATGAAAGCAAAGTTTGTTTAATAGTTGAATCACATACCAATTTCCACGCCCAGGCCTTTGAGACCTACGATCAGAACATTAGAAGATCCCATGCGCTTCATGGCCTCGTGACCAAGAACGTATCTCTAAGGTATCAGTACATACTCGCGATTTCAATCTCATAGAGGGATGCGGGGGGCTTACAGCTGTCGACTATACAATGATTCGTCGATCTCCCCATGCTTGATCGCTTCGATGGTTTCTTGGGGGTTCTCGACCTGCATCTTGACATCCTTTGGTAAAACAAACATGTTAGTGGCAATATTATCTCTAAGATCAAGACTAACCATACTGTCATGGTTCTTTTCTCTGGCCGAGCTCCGACGTCGTCTTCAGAGGCTCTGCGCTTTCCGGGCTTAGCCGCGTCTCGAACAGGAATGTTTGAAGGAATGATGAAAGTCAGGAGTTGAAAGGCTTGCGATAAAGCAAGTCTTTCAATAGTGATGATAAATCAAGTTGCAACGCCCAGCGTACCAGGTACCTAGCTCAACGAGCACGGAAAAGAGTAGCAATCCGAACGCGATCGACGGATGATACAGGATTATAGAAAAGAAGGAAAAATGGAGCGCTTTGTGAGGTAGGAGGTGCGAGTAAGTAAAGGACAAGTCAGTACAAAGTAGGAGGGAGATTGAGAGAGAGACACCGACGTAAGAGGGGGAGCCCAACAGCTAATAGATGACTAACGGGCGGTGAGAGGGCGGTTGCCCTTTAGCCCCGCGAGACTTCAATACAGCCCTTGGAGCTATTGTGCTCGAGTCACAGAGTGTCTTGTTGAGAGTTGGAAGCTGTGACACATCTGGGTAAGATTGGGATCTATTCCGGAGAATGACAGCAACCCCTATCTTCTCCGATTGGTTCTGAAGCCTGCTATTCCATACGCCACGTTTAACGCGTCTCGGCATCAACGCGAAGCTTGGCGCCGTCAAACGCTCTACTTCACATGTGTCGCTTTGAATTCGTGGGGCGCGGTCTACTATACTGGCAGCGCAAGAACTGTCCAGTGGAGAGAAGACATTTCTCTAGGTGATTTTTCTACATATACGCCTATGGTGAGCTCGTGATTGATATTCGATAGGGAGCTCTCGTCAGAATGCTCCATGAGATCCTACTTTCCCTCTCCGGCCAGCCATCCCCCCTCTTCAGTACCCAAAAGGGGGAAGACGCTGTCACTCAATATGATTTTCCCCTTCTTTCACCTCCGGAGAAAGCCCTCCTCGCCTCCGTTGCCCATCTGAGCCGACTTCACGCGCAGCTGCGGAAACATGCCTCCGATATATCCTCCACGAGCCCATCCGTCATATGCCGCTCGGTCTCTACGGCTATTGTTGGAACACATCTAGGTAAATTCCAGAAGAAGATTCTAGAGGTCGAGAGGGCAGTCCTTGCCGAGGATAGTGAATATGTCGGAGGGTACGGTATTGTCCCATTGTCGACCATCGTGGGAGAATTCGCACCATGGACTCGGCGCATGGAGTGGCTTTGGTCTGTTATCCAGTTTATTCAACCTGAAAGGAAAAGCACCGAAATTTTGCATCGATCCACCGGGGCGGCGCTCATGGATCATCTGCGGACCGAAGCTCAAACAGGATATCTCGATATCAAGGAGATGGCCCTGCAATTGGCCACAGTGGCTGAGACAGCATGGATGAAACAGCTATCGATGTGGTTACTCTATGGAAATATTCCTATCTACGGGAAGGAAGACTTTTTTATCCAGGAGGATACTGAAAGCGAAAATGACGAGCCACAATTCAGCATAGACGTCCGATTACTCCCAAGTTTCGTCATGGCACAAACTGCAGGCTCAATACTATTCATTGGCAAATCCCTCAATCATATTCGGGCGAAACGGAAAACTTCAATTGCAGGAACCTCTACTGCGCCGGTGACGTTATATCGGCAGCACATCGAGCAACTTGCGGGCCTGAAATCGCCAATTTTGTCTTCCAAACTGACTACCGCCGTTGACTCCATTCGCCTTTCCCTTTCTCAATCAACCTTGTCGAAATTGTTACCCCTCCCGAAAATCCTGGAAATTCTTACTTTGCTTCACAACTTCCTCTTACTAGGGCGAGGGGAGTTTGCTGTGGCTCTTGTAGCACATGCAGATTTCCGCATTGAGGAAAGCCGACGTCGAGGCCCACCAACGACCCGCCCACTGGGGAAACTTGGCGTTCTTACCATCAAAGAAGGTGATGTCACAGCTGCTCTAGCTGAAGCATGGGCAGAGCTCTCCTCGTTACAAAAAGAAGAGGACCCAGCCGACGAAGAACTCGAACTTGCCCGGGACCTTCTTTGTCTTTCCATCAGTGGCCGCCAAAGTGGCCGACCGATGACGCCTGCCCAAACTCCCAATTCAATATCCGAAATCTCCAAGGTCTCATTTGAAGACCTGCTCTTCCCCACGGCCACAAATCTCACCGCACAAATCCGAGCTCCTCTGGATCTCTTCATCTCGAGCTCTGATATTGTTATATATTCTAGGATCCATTCTTATCTCCTGGGAATACGGCGGGCTCAGATCCGGCTTGGAGATCTCTGGAAACGAACTCCGTTACGGCGAAACCACCCTACACCATGGGGACCACCCAGAAGCAGCAGTGCTTTTGGCCAAGCTAGGCTAAAGGCAAGAAGAGATAGAGACAATGTTCGTGTTCGCCAAATGCGTCAAATATGGGCCACGGGAAGTGCATGTCTGTTTATGCTTTCCGAGATTTGTGGCTTTTTCCAAGGAGACATCGTCTATGAGTCGTGGCAGCACCTTCGCCAATGGATTGAAGGATGCTCTTCGTCCACAGCATCAGCCCCTGGGTCTCGACCTGGAACCGCATCCTCTTCTAAATCGCATCATAGTTCCAAGACAGTGTCTCACGACCGTATGCCTAGCAGAGAATTCCCCGAGTCTGCCCAGCAGACCATGGGACGACACGATCCCGAGGCTCTCACGGTTGCCCACCGGCGGCACTTGTCATCTCTGGTGCAATCTCTCTTTTTGACTGAACTACCCTTTACAAACACCATGAGAGGACTTCTCACAAATATTGACCGCTTCGTCGCCCTTGTGATACGGTTGGAAACCATCCAACGCAACATGGATCTGGAAACAGATGAAGGCGTGGAAGATGCCTTGATAGATTATGCCCATGAAGAACGCGAGGTATGGGATGAGCTACGTTCCACTCGAAATGATGTCGAGGCGGGTATTAAGAATCTCATTGGGAGCCTGCGGGACATTGACGATAGTCGCTCGGGAGAAGGTCAGGGACCTGTGGAACTAGCAACGAACTTTGGTCAGATGTGGCCTGGTTCCCACCAAGATGACAGCGCGAGCCCCGGCTTCCGGCATTACGTGCCCCATAAAGCAGCCGGGGTAGATCGTCTGCTCATGAAACTAGATTTCGGCAGCCTTCGCAGCGGCTTCGGACCCGAGACAACTGCGGGTTTCACGGATATCCCGTAATGATTGAAGTGGCCCATGGGCCCTAATGCGCCCCTTGTTTTCATTGTGTTTCATTTACGAGCACCTTCCCAGTGAGGAATTGGCGTTTTATCTCAAGGGCATCGGGTGATTGGGAAGGGTTGACAGGAGTCTGGACATTGCCTTCATCGGGGTTTTTTCTTTCGTTTTCTTGCAATTTTTCTTTCTGAAGGTCTTCGCAAAGGCTGTGTTTGAAATCAAATACGGTTCATCCATTGCTGCGAGATGGGGTCATGTGTCTGCCAGGCTCTTCATTTGAAACTCACCCGCAGGAGAAACACCATTTACCCGCACCTGGGTAGATCGGGTTGCTTATTTCTTTATTGACAGAAGTACCACATGTCCCTTATCCGTAAGTACTCTACAAAAAACAGATGACCTGAATTCATTTCGCAGCTATCCAACAGGGCGTTCGAGGTCACCTTCGATCCTTTGATAGGCCTTGTGTGCTTCGTAGTGGGAACGGGGTTGCAAGCACGTGTATGATGTAGGGCTTGCAAGTTGGACCCATCATGAGTGGTAAAGAGAGTCTTGACGAGAAGTTCGGCTTCCTTAAGCTAAAAAAGATTGCCATATTGCATGTGCCTGGTACATAGTCCGGAGTCCTCTGTAGTGGCGCCTGGACAAGTGTCCCTTTGGTGGGAGTTGGTGTAATATGTGAGAAGGGTTACTGGATTAGGAAATCCCGGGCTTTAATGTATGAGATTTCATTAAGCTCATGTGGTCCATTCTCCACATCCCAAAAAGATGTGAAATAAAAATTAGAGCTCGGGACTGGACAACCTGCGCGCTCATGGGGTTCTGGTGGATTTAAGGTGGAACTCGGAGGGTCTGGGGGATCCCAAGAGGCCCGGGACGCCGAGAAAGGAGAAGACGGGTTATCGCACTGACTTGTCACTGCCCACAATTTTTCTGTGGAAGTTTCGAACTCTTCATGAAATAATGTCAAACACGAAAATGAAAAAAATGCGTTATACCGCCAATTTGCCGTCAATGCCTAGTGTCTTGTTGGGGGAAGTTGGAATTCCGCAACTGCACGGGAGCTTCAGCTTCGCGGGAGCTTCTGATGTCCCCCTAAATATCTAGCCACCCTCGAGCTGGAACAAGTTCGGGGATCGGCATGGGAAAAAAAACCAAGTTCTAAGCCAATCACTGTGATAGACAATCGTGCATACTCCGAGTGGGCCATTCCATCGAAGCTCCCATCGAAGTCTTGCCGTCTTCAGCCCAAAGGTCACGATGTTCCTAGATGGGATGCGACCCCCTTTGTCCGACATTCCTATCTCTATAACTAATCAGAGCTTAGGTGGCAAGCTAGGACCTTACTGTGGATTCTCTCGGTTAATCAAAGTGCCTGGGTCCATTCGAGTTTTGGTGCAAGAAGTTATCCGCCAGGTCACGCGTAACTGGGACTGATTTTTCCCTGTCAACGTTTATGCAGGATCTTGTTATTTTCGGTAGGCTCCTCAAGGAAGTACCGTCCTAGCTCTCTGGACATATAAATCTATCACCCCGGTGCCGTGGATGGACTATCGTGAATTCTTTGGTTGCATCAGTGCTTATTGTTACTTCTTCTTTCACGGCTATCGACATTAATGCTATCTCCTTCTCCCAATTAACTCCCACTCTATATACCCCCGATGCCTTCATCCACCATGTCTTTTATTCCCCGAGTATTGGCTCCCGCTCGTACTCGGCTAGCTGGAATTGCCGCAACTACTCCTCGTTTTCTCTTTTCCTCATCAACCCGCTTGTATTCGACCCCCAATAGCTCATTCAGCCCTCAAGATATCCACAGTATAACTCACAGCCCGAAACACACCCAATCAAAGATGCCGGCGAAAGAGATTCTGCGCAAAAATCACCGTTTCAACGAGTTTGATCTTGAGGGCAGAGTATATGCCATTACCGGCGGTGGACGAGGACTAGGACTATCAATGGCAGAAGCATTGATCAAGACAGGAGCAAAAGGTGTTAACACCCTCATTTCCCCTCCGATTCTCGAAATGAGCAAATGCTAACACAATATCGTATAACCAGTGTACTGTCTGGACCGCCTCGAATCCCCACATCCAGACTTCCTCGTTGCTAATAAAAGGGCCAAGGAGGACTATGGAAGCAGCTTGGAGTACATCCACATTGACGTGCGCAACAACACCGAAGTCAACAACGCATTCGCAGCCATTGCAGCGCATGAAGAGCGATTGGATGGTCTGATCGCCGCAGCCGGAATCAACCACCTACAAAGTGCACTGGAGCACTCCCAGCAGGCTTTACACGACGTGATGTCGATTAATTATAATGGAGTGTTTAACTCGGCCACAGCCGCCGCCCGCCAGATGTTCAAATACCAACAGAAGGGTTCGATCCTACTAGTAGCCAGCATGAGCGGCCTCATTGCCAACAAGGGCATGACCTCGCCCGTGTACAACTCATCTAAGGCGGCTGTTATCCAGCTAAGTCGCTCTCTCGCCATGGAATGGGGTCGTCACGGCATTCGTGTCAACAGCTTGTGCCCCGGTCACATCATCACCCCAATGGTGGACGAGATATTTAAGCAAAATCCTGCTACCAGGGCTACATGGGAAGCGGAAAACATGCTTGGTCGCTTGGCGATGCCTGAGGAGTTCCGCGGTACGGCACTTTTCTGCCTTTCCGACGCGAGCAGCTTCATGACGGGGAGTACTCTGCTCATTGATGGAGGACACACTGCTTGGTAAGCGGTATTCTCAACTGGCAAAACATTTGCCCAAAAGTCAAGAATGAAAAAAAGAATACGAACATCTGTGGCCAAAATTTCGAAGAGGGGTACTGGCGTTGGCGGTGAATTTTGAACAACAGGTACATCCACCATCAGATAATAGATCTTGTGCATCAACCACTTGTTTTAAGCCCGTGACATTTTTCTAGCTCTAATGCAGTAGCATAACTCTAACAGTATCGACATGGCATTTGTCTTATTGACCTCGCAAACGAACTAGTAGGGTCTCTAGCGATATCGCGTCCATCTGATTATGGTTTAATTACCTTCGAGAGTCCCAATAAAAAAAACCCTTGACCTTCTTCAGTTTACATTCATACTAAAGCATTTCCCAATGTAGCATCTTTTACTCTCGAATCCCAAAATGACAACGGCATTTACCACCCCTAACAAAGGCCAAGAAATAGAAAATTTGAACGAAAATTTTAGTCTGATATTCAAGTTGGCTGTTAATTATCTGTCTGGAACTCCTCTAGCGAGGGAGATTTTTCAACCTCGCAGTACATGGCGACTACTCGGGGCCTTTCTCCTATTGGCTTTTATCGCTAGTAGAGAATTGGCTACCTGCCTACCAAGCTTGAAAAAAAAAATAGTTACAGATATAATCATCTATCTAGAATAGAACCTAGGCATTTCCCCACATACAACCAGAAGGGACGCCTATATAGATTTAAAAATTTCTAGACCACCCTCTTCTGGAAACCCACTTTAGATCTATAGATACAAACTTCTCATTAGAAGGTCGATATAAAATTTGAAGTATACATTCTGCAGTAGTGTTGGCAATTATTTTGAAGTTATTTTGAAGGTGGAAATGGTGTTGGAATAAAAATAGAAAACCCCCAAAAAAACCACAAGAATGTGCATAAGCTTTGCATATACTTGCCACATACTTCGCATATATTTTTAAAAGCCCAATCTCGGATGTCTGCTCCGATTTGATCTATCATGGATGTTGTATACTGCCGTACATCGTATACTGGATAAGGCGGTCGTTGACTTTTCTGCCCGAAATCCCTTCACAATTGTGAACCCAAATATATCAAAAGCCCAACTATTTAAGATACCGTCTTTACGCCACGAAAAGAAGTAAGAAATGAGTCAGAGTTCCGTCACACTGCATAATATCCTAGGTAAGCTGTTTGTTGGATCTTGAAATGACCGCAATCCCAATGTATATCCTGTTTGATACCCCTCCTTTTGACCGTGTGCATTTCATATTTTCCCTGGCCATCCCAAATTTTTGTTTTACCCTCTTCTCCTCCCTTATGCCACCCGTTTTTTTCCTTTGCTCTCCTAGTTTAGCTTATCTGGTTCATTACGTTCGTGCCTCAAATTGTCGATCCTCCAGTCTTGATCCTGACAGTCTATATTTAGCCATCTAGGTAAACCACAGAATTATTGAGAAGATAATGGATCGCCATGTTGTGCTAGATTGGTGAGCACTGGCTTTTCAGCCCTTGGGGCTAGGTCGTTTTTACTAATTCTTAAACAAAGGTACAATAACCTAGACTCCCGAGTCGTTGACCTCGTCGGTGACTTTGTTGGTGACGAGCTTTTCATAATCGAAGGAGATTCGCTTCTACTTGAATGCTTTTCCAACGAGAAACTCAATTTCAACCCGGGCTTCCAGGTCTTGCATGCGACTTACCTTGCTGAGAAGTTGTTACAAAAGCTTCAACAGCGCAAGTGTTTCTTCGAGGTTGTCTTTTTCGCCGAGAATGCCTCATTATGCATCCCGAAAGGAGTCCACAGAGACCTCCACGCGAGGTACCTCCTTGCCCGTGAGGCTATCATACAGCATCTTACCTCGGTTCGCGTCCAGCCATCGCGATTCTTCCAGGCTCTGAGGTTTGATAGCTTCCAGTCTGATGAGTTCAAAGCTCATCTGATAAGCTCGGGAGCCTATTTGTTCATGTGTCATGATGGAGCTTCTTCCGAGCAGAACAAGGATGATGCTTCCAGTGATCTAGACAGCAGCGATTCTGAAAGTGATTCTGACAGCAGCGACTTCGAAGATGGCGACCAGAAGGGTTCTTTTGTTGACAAGCGAGGCGAGATCTCAAGATTTAAGCTTCGCACGATGATCTACTGGTTTGTTGTCCACGGATACAACCTTGCGCTCATGAACAGTCTTGAGTTCCGTGACACAAAGGTAGGTTATTCAACCGCGGATGACTAGTCTCTGTACTCACAATTTGCGCAGGTCATGGCAATGGTGATTGAAAGCTCCATTAGAACGAATCCCTTGTCGACTGGCTCTGAAACAGACGATCCCAATCACTTGTGGAACTCCCTCTCCCAATTAGGGATTGAAGACAGCCAAGACCAAGCGGAGGATGCGCTGGAACACGACTTCAACGAATCATCAAACAAGTTGCTTGAACAGCTACTTCTTGAGAAGCCCGAGCTGTCGCAACGCCAATGCCTTGTGGTTGCTACGGTCAGCTCCATGCTTTTGGGCGGCGTGGCGGACAACCTCGAAAAAAAGATTGGAGCCCAGTCTATGCTTTTGCACATTGTACTTTTGCAAAACACTCAACTGTCGGATCGATCAATCCAAACAAGTGCACCCAAGAACTTCGAGTTTTTCAACGAATTTGTGAAAACTGCGCAGGATTTGCTTAGCTCAAAGCTTTGGGAGAAAACAATGAGGGATCATAACTTACCTTGCGATCTGTCTGACCTCGTGGATGGAACATTGTTTTTCGAAGTCCAGCGGATAGTCGAGAAACTGGGCATCCAGAAAGTAATCTCATCGGCCACACAATCCCCTTTCAACACTCTTGCGTGCCTGGTGGACCGCATTTGTGGCACAACGCTGCGATGTGAAGCGATCGGGGGAGCTGGAGCTACTTCTAAGGATAACACCCATGGAAGTCTCTCCAAGCCTCATGGCTTTGAAAAGGTGCTTCCATTCAACAATGCGGTGTTCGACAAACTTCTGAAACCTGTTCATCTCGCAATTGATGAATCTGCCGATGCGAAGAGGGATTCCCAAGCTTTCAAGGAGTTCAAAGAAGATAGCCACTGGCATAGCTCCAGGCCCCTAGATCAAAAGAAAGTCATCCTAACGCCCCAAGAGGTTGAGCGAAACCACAAACGGAACCAGCGTTTTATGGCCGAGATGAGAGACTATGCTGCAAGTCTATCAGGATCACAGCCGGAGCCGATTGTTGTTGAATCTTCCAGCAGTTCACGCCAGAAGTCACACCAACACCCTTCGGCAAACAGAGACGTTGGAACCCACTCGACGGCCTCGAAATCAGACAAGAAATCCCACTCTAAATCTGGTAAACCATCCACCAAAGAGATGGCCGCAGCTTTTGTTCACCAAAAAGCAATGGAAGTAACCCAAAAACAGAGACAGAAGTGGAAAAATGTGTATAATGACGAATTCGCCCTCATTGATGATCCTGTGACTCGTTTTACAAAACTCAACGGATACTTGACTAGTCTGCCCAAAGACAGTCGACAGGTTCTGGAACCTGAAATCCTGACTTGTTTGATCGATACATTGCTACGACTTCTTTTCGTCGAACGCATAAATGTGCAGAGTAAAAAGCACATGTTGATCGTGACACGCATTTGGGAGATCGTCACTTGTCTCGTGAAAATCAAGCAAGGCATCTCATCCGATATTGTTGCATATGTCTCGACAGTCTGTCAAACACTTGGTTTGCCAGCTGCTCAGCTTCATGCCGACAGTGAACAGAAATTATCTTTCCCGTCGTTCAAGATCCCCAAGGCAGCACCCAGCATGAGTATCGAGATGAGCCCAGTTGAATTCCAGCTTCTACACGGTGGGCCCTTCATGGAGCGCAGCATAGATTCATTGCCCGACTCCCGTACGCCTGATTTTGCGCCCGATCGCTGGCAGCGTGAAGTGTTGGACCAGATCGATGCAAAGAAGAGCGCGTTCATTGTGGCCCCGACGAGTGCAGGAAAAACATTCATCTCGTAAGTCACAATATGGCCTGATTTGGAATCATGATAACGCTAACATTCGTCAGCTTCTACGCAATGAGACAGATCTTGAAAGAGGATAACGATGGAATTCTTGTTTATGTTGCTCCCACAAAGGCTCTTGTTAATCAGATCGCAGCTGAGGTGCAAGCCCGATTTTCCAAATCATTCCCCGCCAAAACCAGTGGAAAATCGGTTTGGGCCATCCACACAAGAGACTACCGCATCAATAACCCCCAGGGATGCCAAATTCTCATCACGGTTCCCCAGATCCTTCAGATCATGCTGCTTAAC
This sequence comes from Penicillium italicum, assembly GCA_002116305.1. Lineage (NCBI taxonomy): Eukaryota > Fungi > Ascomycota > Eurotiomycetes > Eurotiales > Aspergillaceae > Penicillium > Penicillium italicum. Next base: position 172,208 of record KZ108090.1, on the reverse strand, counting down.
CCCTCAAACGCCAGTGCATGGACTCCCCGCTTGAGGCGTATCATCTTCGATGAAATTCATTGTATCGGCCAGGCCGAGGATGGTGTCGTTTGGGAACAGCTGCTTCTAATGTCCCCATGCCCAATCATCGCTCTCTCAGCTACCGTCGGAAACCCCCAGGAATTCTACAACTGGCTAGATTTTGCACAGAGAACCAATGGATTTGACCTTAAGATGATCCAGCATCAGCACCGTTATTCGGATTTGCGAAAGTACGTGTACCAGCCTCATGGCGACTTCGCGTTCAAAGGGTTCGCCAGTACTCCTAGCTTGGCCCGTTTGGGGCTCGATGGATCGGATGACATGACGTTTGTGCATCCTGTCACCAGCTTGCTGGACCGCACCAGATCGATACCAGATGATCTCGACTTTGAGCCACGTGACTGTTTCACTTTGTGGAAAGCAATGAAGGACCTTCAAACAAAGCAGTTCCCTGTTGATCCATCTCTGGATCCGACCGTCTTTTTCTCGAATATTGTTATCCAAAAAGTGCACGTCATAGAATGGCAGAAACAGCTGAAAAAGTTGTTAGGGGAGTGGATGAAAGACCAAGAATCTCCATTTGAGAAACTTTTGCTCAATCTTGACCACCCAACAGGGTTCGTCCTCGAAAAAGAAAAGGACTTGTCGAAACAGGTGTCTCGGATGAATGGCCTATCCAACACCCTAAACGGTAACCTGGTCGACACAACCCTCCCTTTGATCTCCTCGCTACACGCTCAGAATGCTCTGCCCGCGCTATTTTTCAATTACGACCGCGGTAGGTGTGAAGATATATGCCAAGAGCTATTGACACAACTACAAAACGCCGAGACAAAATGGAAAGAAGAGAGTCCGGTATGGAAATCCAAGATTGCCAAATGGGAAGTGTGGAAGACATCCAAGCTGTCAGCAAAGAAGAAGCTTGAAAGGGCTACCAAGAAGAAAACAAGTGGAAACGCCGACGAAGAGCCAACTTCCAAGGCAGAGCAAGCCAAAGAATCAGCATCTACTGATTTCGGTTGGCTTGATCTCTTTGACCCTCAGAGGCCTGTGGATGGATTCCATCTGGCTGACTTCAAGAAAGTCCCCGCCTCCGAGTTCCTTGTCTATTCCAAGCAGCTGCAGTGGCGCTCGGTGCCTCAATGGTTGATAGATGCTCTAGAGCGAGGAATCGGTGTCCACCATGCCGGTATGAACCGCAAGTACCGTCAAGTTTGTGAGATTCTTTTCAGAAAAGGCTTTTTGCGTGTCGTGATTGCAACTGGCACTTTGGCCTTGGGTATCAACATGCCTTGTAAGACAGTCGTTTTTTCGGGTGATTCCATTTTCTTGACAGCCTTGAATTTCCGACAAGCCGCCGGAAGAGCAGGTCGCCGTGGATTTGACGTCCTGGGAAATGTTGTTTTCCAGCAGGTCCCACCATCCAAGGTGCAACGCCTGATGAGCTCGAGACTCCCAAGTCTCAGTGGACATTTCCCCATAACAACAAGTTTGGTTCTACGACTGTTCATCTTGCTACATGGCTCAAAGCAAGCTTCATCTGCCGTGAAATCAATCAACTCAATTCTCTCAAGTTCTCGGATCCACCTCGGTGGCCCTGAGATGAAGCAAACAGTGCTCCACCATCTCCGATTCTCTATCGAATACCTCCGACGAAACAATCTCCTTAGTGGTACAGGCATGGCTTTGAATTTTGCGGGCTGTATCTCTCATCTGTACCACACAGAGAATTCTAGTTTTGCTTTCCATGCCCTACTGAACTCGGGATACCTCCAAGATCTCTGTCAGGACATCGAGACGAAGCCTAAAAGGACAGTTCATACTCTGATGCTGGTCATGGCCCACCTTTTCGGGCGTATTCCCCTGCGAGAGTCCACCCTGGAATGGTTCCAAAACGCTGAAAAAAAGCCTTCCTCGGTCGTGGCTCTTCCACCTTTGCCGAGAAGGGCAGCCTCCGCCCTACGTGCTCACAATAAGCAGGTCCTTGACATTTACACTGGCTACGTCTCCACTTTTGTCAAGCAGCATATCAAGGAACCAGAGTGCTTGCTACCATTCAGTGGGATCAAGTGCGGCGGAGAAAGTACCTCGGAGAAACTTGGCTTCTCGCAATTCGACCACATCTCCCCGTCAATCATATCCCCATTCTTTGCCCTTTCAGGAAACGGAGACCAATGCAATACCGTCTTTGAACTCAGTCAGATGGTTCGCAGTGGTGTGTGGATTGAGGATTCTGTCATTCCATATGTGGCTGTTGACCCCAAAGAGAACGCCATCCCTCTGAATGCATACCTGTATGACTTCTTCAAGCACGGAAATGTTTCTCAGTTGGAGACTGCAAACCGCATCCGCCGCGGAGACATCTGGTTTGTGCTGAACGACTTCTCGTTGACTTTGGCCACCATCAAGACTAGCATCGAGGGCTTCCTCAAGCCTGGAGGCAACATCGGTGCGGACATGCTCGATGTTGCTGGCGGGGGTGACGATTACGAGAATCTCGTTGACGATAAGGCCGTTGATCAGATTGAGGCTGAAAATGCTGGAAAGTTGGATGTGAAGCTAGAAACCAAGCCGGCGACTCCTGCTGCTCCTCTCCCCACCTCTCGCCCCCGAGTGAAGAAGGTTGTGATGGATAGCTGGGAGGATGAGATGGATGACGAAGATGATGAAAGCGAGGATGAAGCCATCAGTGCTGCCAAAGATACGACCATCAGCTCCAAGACTACACAAGAGAAGCCAGTGGACAACTCTCACCGATCCATGGCCTTGGTTGCCAAGGCCTTCAAAGAACTGCACAACGAGTTTGATAGCAAGTTCAAGGCTATGTGGGCTTAAGAATGCGTTGTGAAGGATAAAGTACTAGAACAAGATACTAAATTGAAAGATATCTGAAGTGAGAGATCTCTGAAGTAAGGGAAATCTCAAAGTACTCAAATTATAGTACCTAGACCTCCGCAAAACCCATTAGCTCCAAAACCTAACCCAACCCAACCCAGTAAATGGGTTGGGTTTTGGGCCCGAGGGTGGGTTTTCTATGGGGGCCCAATGGGCTCCAAACAGTGCAAACAGGCCAATTCTTGGCAGGTTCATAAAATTATACAGAATTCTCTTGTGTTCTTGAGTATTCAAATGACTACATATCACCATACAGAAATCAAAAGCTACTACCCAAGCCTAACTTGAAGGTTTACCAAGTTCGCATAGCAAACACGAATTAATCCGCATATTTATGAATGCCAAGGCCATATTTATGCAAATAATGGGTTCTCATGGGGGCCCATATGGGCCCCCATAAAACCCACTGGGTTTGGGTTGGGTTTTGGAAGTCGGGCCTAACCCATACTGGGTTTTGCGGAGGTCTACAACATAGTAGTACCCCCGTACAAACCATAGATTTATTCAAATGTTTCTTTTGTCAAAATACCAACTTTTACCTTTTCCACGATACCTTGATCCTTACCGGTCGGAATTTGTTTAGAATTAAAACGCATACTTCTATACTCCGTAGCTACTGTAGACCTAAATTTTAAATTTGAATCTTGTACGACTAGTAGAAGGTCGCAATACAGTGATTACACACGCCGATTTGTCAGCGGTAAAAATGGGCCATGGGCTTGGGCCCATTTGTGGGTTATGCAGAGCTCTATTATTGAAGACACATACATCAGCACTGACCACGGCGAGCTTCGTTATTAGATTGGCAAGCTAAGAATCAATCAATTGGGCAGAGTTGAATTAAGTATTACTGAAATTGATTTTTTATTTAACAATTATGAAGTCATGATATTGTTGGGCCGCCCGTCCACACCTTGCTTATTATGGTCCATATCGGAGCTCTGTTGACTTGCCGTCGCCAGGGCATTGCGGCTATTTGAGTGTGCTGATTCTTCACAATCACTGTCGAGAGTTCGAAACTCGCCTTTGTTTCCCCGTAACGTGTGTAAATACAGGTTGGATCCGGTAGACGGTTGAGAATGATACCGTGAGGCTTCACTTCTGACTTTGCTGCGGACACCTTGCACGAGTGGGTTAAGAAATGGCAGACAGCCACAAATGATAGCCACGTCGAGTTCGAGGCAAGTCCAGATTGACTCTTTGGCGCTTGAGGCTAGATGATATTAGATGGGAGTCATGGCATGAGTTGGGGATAGGAACGAACCTGCAAGGTCGGTGAGTTGGAATCGGCGGAATTCAATCAGGCGCATCAGACTGAAGACACAGACACTGCAATTGGTCATTAGAAGGAAGCGATCTATCATGGTCATGGAGGGGTGATACGTACAGTCCACCCAGAGAAAACACCAGGATCAAAGCTATTTTCTGCCGACGGTTGATCTGTAACCTCCAAAATACAGGAATTGGCAGACAGAGGATGATAACATCTTCGACCAATGCGATCGAGCCCATCGTCTGGAAGAATTGAACCTGTCCCGACATGCAGTGTCCTTTCAAGTCCTTGTTGTAGTAGTATTGCACCGGTGTGCATTGAAAGATATTGGTCAAGAGAGCAGCGAGAGCCCATAGGGCGACAAATCCGACTAGGCAGTTGGAAATAACACCGTATGCCCGGATCGAACCGAACAGTCGCTTGATAAAGATGACAATGGAGATTTTGACAAAAGCCATTGACGGGGCCCAGAACTTTTGTATCATCCATGATCCCTGTGAAATGTTAGATGGGTGCTCTCCCGGTTCTGAGCTATCACCTACGAATTGAATACGCTGCCGTTCATGTTTGGGGAGCGATGCGATCGACAGACCGACGCCATTGAAGGCGGCTTTTTTTTAAATGGTTAGCATTGTTAATGTGAAAACCAAGGAATACTCACTATCTACAACAAACCCCGTCAAAGCGAAGGAGACGATCAGACCAGCTCCCATTAGATAATCTTCCAGCATAAACCCCACCGCTTTCATGCGCCGGCAGTAGAGTCGTAACAAGTAAATCATAGTGGCCACCCCAGCCCCTACAATCGGCACAATGGTGAGGACATTTTTCCAATATGTATTCACTTGGTGCTCCATGTTGACCATATTGTGGGAGAATAGAAAAACAGTGAAACAGAGAAAGAAAACATATTCTTCAAGGCCCAAACGCTTCGGTGTTGAAGAGGCTAAACGAACAGGGGGATCGGCCCTTTCCATGATATAACTGGGTTGAGGTCACCACTGAAACTCCACCTTCAATTCATTGGACCACCCAAGTTCTTGAGGAAATTATAAGTGGACGAAATGGACTTAATAAAGTGGAATTAGTGGAATTAGTAGAATTAGTAGAATTACTAATTCCATCTCATCGAGATTCAAAGTTTGTACGGAGTACGGAGTACGGAGTACTAAGATTTATGCAATTAATCTAATTATCCGCCAATGATATAGATCGTGCAGACGTATTAAGGGGGACTCCATTACCTAACTCGATCTAATTCGGTCGAATTCGGTCGAATTCGTAGTCCTTTAACTAAGACACACGGGGTTCATACATACCTTTTCTGTACCTTTTCTAGCTTTTTTACCTTTTCTACCTTTTCTACCTTTTCTACCTTTTCTAGTGCATCTAAATCTGTCTTAGTATGTCTCAGTTCATTTTCGATTTCTTCAGTGAAACCTTTTAAACTTTTCTGTCGTAATTTTCATCTTTCATCCTGCAATCGCCATGGCCAAATTATCTCTCCTGTTGGCCTTAGTAAGCTCTGCCATTGCCAAGGACTGCACTTTGGATCACTTCAATGCAACTATTGGAGGACGCGTTCAGAATTTAACTCCTTTCTCCTTATCCTGCTTCTCCAGCTACAATGGGGAACCGGTGGCTCGCGACAATGCTGCCTGCGCTAGTATCCAGGCAAACTACTCGGATCCATGGCTGCGAACAAACTCTCCTAATGGGTACATGAACAACCAGGATGAGATGTGGGCTTCCGATCCTAATGATCAGTGCCTCCTCGACAGCAGCAATCCCACGGATCCCCTGGCGTTCGTTAATGCCACCTGTCGTCAAGGAAATTTGCCCTCTCACTATCTGGAAGTGCAGAGTAAAAGGGATGTGATTGAAGCTTTCAAGTTCTCCAAGTGCTCCGGCAAGAAGCTCGTCATCAAAAACAGTGGCCATGATTACCTCACCCGCAGCAGTGGCCGTGATACGCTATCCCTTTGGACACGAAACCTGCGATCTATGCACTACAGGGCGGAGTTTGCTCCCCACGGTTCCAAACACACCGATCGCAGATATGAAGCTATCACCGTCGGCGCCGGAGTCAACTTCGACGAGGCATACGAGTTTGCACAGAAAAACAACGTGACCATAATTGGCGGTTACTCCCCCACCGTCGGTGTCTCGGGTGGCTGGATACAAAACGGCGGCCATTCCATCTTGAGCCCCGTGTACGGTCTGGGCGTTGATCGCGTCCTCGAGTTCAAGGTAGTTACCCCAGACGGTGTCTACCGCACCGCCAACGAGTTCCGGAACCCCGACCTCTTCTGGGCCCTCCGCGGTGGCGGCGGTGGAACCTTTGGCGTAGTCCTCGAAAGCACTCATCACGTCGAGCCTGCTATGCGCTTTGTTGCTGCCAACATCAAGTTCCCCGCCAACTCCACTAATATGCTTCCATTCATGGAGATCGTCGTCAACAACACTCTCAAATGGGGACAGGAAGGATGGGGCGGCCACATCACCGGTAACACCCTCGTCAACGTTTCTCCTTTCCTCTCCGTCAAGGAAGCCGAGGTCTCTCTGGCAAGCGTAGTCGCCTACGCCAAGGCCAACGGCGGCTCCGCCACCATCGAAGAGTTCACTTCTTGGTACCCATTTTACGAAAAGTACGTCAAGACCAGCGCCGTCGCTGTTGGCGTCACTCGCTTCCCCGGAAGCCGACTGATCCCCCGCTCCATCTTCGAGACCGATGAGGGCCGCACGAACCTCATGGACTACTTCGCGACCATCCAATCACTGGGCCAGACGCCTTACATCCCCGTCGTTGGACCAGTGCTGTACAACTACACCGAAGGATCGACCAGTGCTTCTCCCGCCTGGCGTGAGGCTATCTGGGAGTTGGGATCGGGTGCCTCCTGGGAGTGGAACGCTACCATCCCCACCCGGAAACAGAAGATCCAGTCCATTCAGAAAATGACGGCCATTATTGAAGGCATTACCCCTGGCAGCGGTGCGTACAGCAACGAGGCCAACCCATTCACGAATGATTGGATCGAGGCGTGGTGGGGTGATAACTATGAGAGATTGGTGAGCATCAAGAACAAATATGATCCCAAGGGATTGTTGAGTTGCTGGAAGTGTATTGGCTGGGAGGATTCGCAGGTTGCCGATTCGCCCTTCGCTGCGCTTCTTTGAGTCCAAGAAACGCGAAATTTACATCCTTGGGCGTGCATATCATATAGACTTTATAGACTTTATACTCCATGTACATACTCTGCGCGACTATCATGAAGGCCTGGCCAGGTGGATGATATGTTACATGTTTCCCTCTTTGGGAAAGGTGATTGATTATACATGTCTCCTCATGTGTCGAATTCTTTGATACATTCCATGTTGAATAATTCTAATTCGGAGTTGTTGACAATCAACAACTGCTATTGCTTCACTAATACCAACGCTTTCCACACTAACCATCTTTCAGCCTACTCTCCAAAGTCACCCTGTTCATTTGATCGCATGCCGCATAAATCAGCATAGGGAATTAACCTCACCGAAGCAGAAGAATCTCAAGCGATGATTGCTGTATCAACTATATGATATTCACAAGCCTTCTATCCCCAGTAGAATGCTCTAGATCATCCCTCCTCCCACCGCCCATAAGTACATCCCGCTCTTCGCCCTGATCAATAGGACCAGCCTGTTCAATGTTATAGCTCGTTTCCGCAGATGCCCGATTCATCCTCTGTAAAAGAATACGTAGTCCCACTGCCAGAACCGCTACAACAACCATGAAAAACGAGCAAGTGGCCATGCCCCGGATATACCACGGCCCGTCAGTCTCAGGATACAGCCTCGTCCCGAGCAAGGGCCCACACTGTCCGATGATATTGAGAATTGCAATGCTCGCGCCCTTGCCCTCTTTTTCGACTCGGTTATCCATTGACCATGTGATGATGAGGGTGATTGCGGAGAAGAACCCGGCCGTGGCGGGGTAGACGCAGATGTAGCGAATGAATGTATGAAGCCATGGTGACAGGTGTAAGTGGAAATAACCCGTTGCTGCGATCGCCAAGTAAGCGAGTGATGAGATGAGAGCGTGGGCTATTAAGTATGGGCTTCTGGAGCGGCTGCGGTCTGACGCGTATGCGGTAAGGAGAACTACGACAAATGCGACGAGGTAGGGAGGTGCTGAGAGGGCTTGGGCTTGTAAGGAGGAATATCCCATGCTGTGATGGATGTTAGTTGGTTGTGGGATAATGAATAGATAATAGTGTAGGACATACTCTTTAATGATAGTGGGCAAAAAGACAGGCATTGAGCTGAAAGCAACGTTACAACTGAAGAACATGAACTGTAGTAGCGTTAGAACCTTTCCACAATTTCAGATAGAGATAACACTTACAGCAGCCATATAAGCCTTGGGATCCGACACAGTTTTCCAAATTTCTTGCCAATTAAATCGACCTCCATGTAATGTCTGATGGTCGGCTGTGCTCTCCTCAAGGCGCTGCTGAGCTACCACCCTTTGGCGGCGACTCAGGAATCGAGCTTGACCAGGGGAGTCCGGAATCAGGAACCAAGCAAATACTGCAACAATTACACTTGGGAACCCCTCCACGAGGAACAGAGTTCGCCACGGCGAGATCGGGCCGTCGCTGCTGAACCTTACAATCAAGTAGGCCAGACTGCTAGCAAAAGATGTCGCGAGCGGTGCCGCTGAGATAAACAATCCATTACGGAAAGCCAGCTCATGCCTGCGATAGAACAAAGACAGGTAAAACGGGACACCCGGGCCAAAAGCCGCCTCCGTGATTCCAAGCAACGCCCGGAGAACGACCAGGCCCCAAAAAGAAGTGGCTAGACACTGGAATGATGCGACGAGACCCCAGCCACATACACAAAGAGAGATATAAATATGCGGGGGAACAACACGGTACATCAGCGTCATCCATTCGAAGAGAATGTAAGTAATGTAAAAAGCACTAAGTAGCCATTCATATTGTGAAGATGAAAGTTGTAGATCGTCTTTGAGTCCTGCTATCTTTGCATTTCCAATGTCTGGTTAAACGATCAGTAAGTCCTTGCAATCACAGGGGAAGTATTCCGTTGTGCAAGATAACCCAACATACTCGATCGGTCCAAGAAGGAGAGCAAGTAGAGAAGAGCCAGAAACGGGACCAGCCTTCGATCAAATCTCCTCACTACCTCGCTCTCCTCTTCCGGTGTAAATCTCGGGCCTAACCCACCGCGTGGCAGCTTACCCTCGAGCTCCCCGCTGGTATTATAGTTGCCGTCGTTCTCGAAATCGGATAGAGGGTCGCCGACGTCTTGATGGTCATCAAAGTTGGTCTGCAGTCGCAATGGGTCTGTGGTTGATTTTGCGGGGCCTGGGCCTGGATTGTCGTCGTCTGAGGCATAGGAAACTGGAGTAAATCGTGGGTTTGAGGATGGACTGGAGCTGGTGGAAGATGCATTATTCCCCGCGCCGGAGGGATGAAGGTCTGCCATTTCTCAGGGGCAACACGTTTTCGGGTCGTTCTAGGAACCTGATCGGTGAGGTAGTTTCTCCATTAGGGTTGAGACAACCTCTTCTCTGTGATCGAGATGAGAGAAAGTAAATCCCCCTCGATTCGCGAGGCCGGGTGACCGATGTTGATCACCTGGGCACGTCCGGCCTCTTCTAGGACGGATTATGTCATATGCGCACGTGGGCTTATAATTGGCGCTAAGAAGAGAGCGGCTCCATTGGCGATCCTAAGCTGGGATTTCATGCTTCAACTGTCAACTGATCTACAAGTAGGAGAATGTTGCTCGTGGAATTGAGTTGATGTTTGAATTTGATGCTGATTGTTCTGGTACATGCAAGTTTGTACCTCTCCGAAGCAGTAGTGAAGAAAAGGCTGCCCTCGTCATCAAGAGCGTATCCTTCGACCAGAAGGTCGGAACCCGCAGTGAGCTTAAGGACGGTACGAGTCCAAGGTACGACTATCCCATCCAGTGTTTCTGTTGACGTGGCTATGGTCCCATCCTCCCTTATGGCTATGGTCCCATGTGACGCTGTCAGGGACATATCGGTCCCGGCGAATGCGTCTTCCGCGCTGGTCTTCGTAGTATCTGTAGGGCTTGTAAGGACTGGGGCTTGGGCTACCCCTCGATTCGTTGTCCATGTGCTCGAACTTGCGCTTGCGACCACCGGCTAGCTGGCTTGCATGTGCCTGGCTAACCTGAATGATGTCCTCGATTTCGGGAATCAGATCGTGGTCTTTGTCGGCTGACATCAGGTATCGCAGGAGGTTTTCGGCCGTGTCACGGAGAAATCGGACACTGTTGGTTCGCTCGCGGTGGCTCTCGGTGACCTCAAGGATGTAGTAGTCGGCCTTGGCCTTTTGGTATACCTCGATGAGCTTGTCGATATGTTGTGACTTGGATGCGCCAGAGCTCTGTGGCGACTTGCTGGTCTGGACGTCTTCAGTGGCACCTTCCACGTTATCGGTTGCGGTGGTAGGGATTTCGGAAATAGGTCCTGGAAGGCTATGTTAGAATGCTTCAAGGTAAATTTCATCAAAGGCGCAGCGACGGACCATTGTCCAGGATGCGCTGGGCAGCAAAGTGGGCAGCAATGACAGAGTTATTCTCCCCATCCGAGTGACAGTTCTTAGTCCCCAGATACTCGGCCAGGTAGAATTCAAGCAGACCGTAGTGTTGCATAGTGTGTCCCTCGTCATAGAGACGAAGCAGAACACGGTCGTAGATCGTGACCTGGCCATCATCGTAGGACTGCGAGCGGTGGCGGATGGACTTGACTTGGCGCCTCAGTCCATGGAAGAGGGCTCTAGCATGCTCGCGGTTACTAACAAGCTCTTTTAGGAGCTCGCTTGGATTCATCACCACACTCCACTTGAGGTACAAGCTGTCCTCTTTGCCACGCACCCCGCGCGACATGACACGCTTGGTCTCTATAGAAGTCATTTTGTTAGCGTGATATGGTGATGATACTGAAGTCGAATATGGGTGAGGTAAAGGCTGGTAGAAACTTACCGCGCTGTTTGGGATGAGAAAATGGCGGCATTGCGAAGCTCCACGCGGTTCGAGAATGATAACCGCGTAGGTGTTGATAAGACTGGCTAGAGGTGAGATAGAGGAAAGAGAAGAAAGGAGTTCTGAGATCTGATCAAATACAACAATTTTAAGGGAACAGGTAGACGGCTAGACTGCGTGTGACTCGGCAAATAGGGATCGTTTGTCAACTACGCGAGAAGGGAACACCGTCTTCAATACATGACGTGGAGGCAGGGTTATCAAACATGGGAGTTAATCTGGAAAATGGATAGGTTAAGCACCAAATTTGAATGTAGGGAATTCCTATAGTGTGGGTGCAATATGATGACGTGTAGGGGATTATTAGTTGCATTTTTTCGAGTCTCATGTCCTATCGTATGGGCATATATCCAACTGTATGGGAATGAATGCAGAGTACAAACGATGAAGTATCCATCTAGAACTCAGTTTCTCTCCTTCCAGAGCTTTTCAACTTGGTCGACCAGGGCCGAGGGTTGGCTGCCTTCTCCATTCTGGGCACAGTTTTTCCATTCGTCGTTATCGCGGATGCACCAGACAACATCATCAAGACGCACTGTGCAACTAATCTTAACACCAAGTTGTTCACCCTGCATAGCGCTTTCGCGTAGTAGCGCAATGCCACTGATTGGTGGTCCACCGTCATTGCCATCGTTCGGGTCATCATTCTGCTGGCTCGCACATTTGTTTAAGGCGTCAAAGTCAATTCCATGCTCCAGTGCACAGTGGTGGACAAATTCTCGGTCTGGGATCTCGGCAAAGTCATTGATCAGACAGTTTGCGAATCCTAGCGACCGGATAATAGGGGTCCGGGGGTACTGAGATGGAAGAGACGCTTCGTCCGCAGTGGGAGGGAAGGGAAGGTTGGCCGCACAGAGCATAAGCATGTCACCGATGCATTCACCTGGGCCATGCTTGCATTCTATCTCTTCTGAATCTTTAGACACGCTATTATTAAAGTATTAGTCAAATGTTTAGAATAGAATCAGGTACAGAATAATTTCAGTTCTTCTCCACATATGATTCGATGCTCACCTAGCAATAAAAGATAATTTGAAGTCCACCTTGTCACTGATTTTTTCCATGGCTGGTAGAACCAGCTTTTGCAAGCAGTCCTGGGCATCTGGGCATTTGCTCATGATGTGAGCCTCTAGCGGTATCTTAGTTTGTTCCAGTGTCTGATGTGCATCAGAAGCAAAGCGTCCCAGCTGTAAGTAATTTTCATACTCTTCTTGAACCTCAGCTCTATAGCTCTCCGTTTGTAGAGCTATGTCGGTACATCGTGGCCTTATGAGCAAAATGTAACCGATGAAGAACAGCGCGATGACACCGATTCGACACAAGTAAGTGGTTGCGCTGGGACGCGCACGACGATCAGGACTGTTCAGTTCAAGTGTGTCCCCACATCTCTCCTTGGAATGGATCGGTAGTGTCTCCATGCTGGGATTATTTAGAAGTGACGTTGTTTTGATAAGATCATGTGGAGAGTTCAGGCGGAGCCCTGGAGGGGTGCCAAGGCCATTACGTAAGCTCTTCCCTAAGCCCTTTAGGGACAAAGAATGTAGATGTACAGAGTAGATGGCTACAAATGCCTTGGTCAGTTCCAGCCATTATTCTTAATTAGTAATAAAAAGCAGCCCTGCAGTTTTTGCTATCATTTTGGCTGGAAGACTAGTAAGACATTTTCCCCTCCTAAACGCTTGAACAATCACCAAGGCTATGCGATCCAATATGTCCGTGCCCACATTCATCCGATTAGGCTGGGCTCCGACCTCGGAGATGATTTGGATGGGGCATCGACTACTCCGTACTCCGTAGCTTAAGTTTCAAAAAGCCCCAACCAAGTCTAGAATCACTAGGCTTGGTCGGGTGTGGTCTTTGGGCAGACCGTGCATAATGGCTTGAGATCGCGTGCTTATGAGGCTCGTATATGAAACCTTGATTAATCAATTCTATGATGCCGAGTAGAATTCTGCCAAACACGAGAAGCAACAGACTATTTGCCGATGGGCAAATGGCCAACTATGGCCAATACCAAGGTAAGGTAGTTTGAACCGACTCAAGTCAGATCTGACAGGCTGATGCGGCGGGGGCCAGCGAATGATTGAGACCGAGATCATGCAAACGGGTTCGTTCGTACCTGTTGGGTCAAAAAGTAGATGCGCCTACGTCTGAATACGGGTATGTCCGGCCCGATCACCACGCGAGTGCCACGAGTAGTGTATACATGTATCGAACTTAGGCGGGTCTCGTTTTGAACTAATAGCAACATTGGGAACACGATGCTTTGGTGCGTTTTTCCAAGCCAGAATCATTCGATCCCTCCAAAGTTTCTCGTTAAGAAGTATGTTAGTCCCCAACCGATTGGAACTCGCCTCCAAACGCCGCATAAGCTCGTGCTTCGTCTAATCCCGAGACTGCCAAGAATGGGGAAAGTGGCTTGACTCTCTGGGATAATCTCTACTCTTGAAGGTAGGGAATGGGGGCTTAGCCGGGTTATATTTATAGTCCTCCGTAGGGTTACATAGACTTCGAGATTCGATTTTAGAAAGATGCCAAAGAGGGGAGATTCAAGGTAGAGTTTTCTCAATCCAATAGAAAGTCAAGGGGATACTTAGCATGCCCCAAACAACGTCGCATCGCCTCGTGCCTTCCGATGGTCGCATCTCATCTCTTACATATTTACTTTTTGATTCTTTTTTTCTTATGAACATTTTCTTTCTATGATCCTTTTCAAGCTTATCACCTTTTCCCCTGGATTTTTAACCTTTCCCTCCGGCCCTATTTCACCCTTGACAGGAACCCTTTCCCCCCCCCCCCCCCCACTTCAGACCTCCGACTGTTCTCCCGACGCTGTTCTTCCACTATAATACTTCAGCCAAAATAGAAAAGGTACCTCCGAAACAAATTCCCTATTTTCGGTTGTTTCTTTTTCGCATTAGCTTTCCCTCCCGTCTTAAAGCAGGGAGCTTTATAACTCCATTCTTTAACAACTCCCTCAGGGCCATCTAGGGATATTTCCCTAGCCCAAAGATCCCCCGATCCCCCGATCCCCAGTATATAGTTCATCATCTCCCACTCTCATCCCTGAGAAAAATCATTTGCGTGATCAGCGCAATCAGTACATACCAAAAATTACAGGGTATGTACGGAGTAAAACATATGATGGAGATTCCCCCTTATAGCATGATCGTCCTGTTTTCCCTTTTTTTTTTCCCCGCAGCCCGAACGACCTGCAGACCGCGTCACCAAAATGTTCCTTTCCCTTTATTGCAACCTCGCTAACGCAACAAGTCTAGCTCTTAGGGAATTGGATTAGCTCCCTCGGTAGCTTTGTCTCCACAATTCAAAGGATTTTAAGGATATGCTGCCCTGTCTCTATTCTTGAGCATTCCAGACCCCTACACGTCACTGTTGACATAGCTGTGTCAGCTCATTTTGGCTGGTATTTTCAATCATTCGGCATAGAGATTTTTTTTTTTATTTTGGGATATATCTTCCATCTTCTATCATGACCTCGGTTAATTCAAATTTGTCCAAGAAGGATGAGGACGAAGAGCGCGAAATCATGCACGACGATTTGATTGAAGATGAGGAACTTGAGGAGGACAGTTCAAAATTAAACGCCATTCAACAAGAATTTCTAGCGCACAATCAAAAGTTGGAAGATTTCTTGTCACCAGTGTCCCTGGATGAGGCTGTGCTGTACAAACTGGCCCGGCGCTTTTCCACCACATACCGCAATCTGGCCCTGACATCGGATCAGCAGTTTTTGCCAACACCCGTCACTCAACTTCCTACTGGTCGGGAAACCGGTCGCTATTTGGCGATTGATGTAGGGGGTAGCAACCTTCGGGTTGCTTTCATCGAATTGCTCGGAGATGCCGTGGACTCCGATGTTCGACCGACAGATGCGACGGAGAGATCACAGGACACCATCCGGAAAGCCCAGCGCCAACGAGTAAAGCGAACACTGGAACGAGCTTGGCCTATTCAAGAGCATTTGAAGATGGACAAGGCTGAAGATCTCTTTTCTTGGATCGGTGATTGCATTGCGGAGGTGGTAGCGGAGAGTCTATCATCGGATGCCACTAAGAAAGATATCCCGGCCGAATTAGATATGGGAATCACATTCAGCTTCCCCATAATGTGAGTTCCTTTCCCAATGTGCTTGTTTTGTTGATTTTCCTGGATTCTGGGGTTCCTGCTACCAAGGTCGGTTAGATTTGTGCTAACTAAACCCAGGCAAGAATCATTGGCAGAGGCCACATTAATGCCCATGGGGAAAGGCTTCACTATCTCATCAGACCTCAATCTTGGCAAGATCCTTCTGAATGGATATGAAAAACACACACGGCGACCGGATGATGAAAACGAACCTTCAAGCAAACGTCGAAAGCTCTTCGCACTACCAAAACTAAAAATTCAAGCCATCACCAATGACACAGTAGCCACGCTAGCCTCCCTTGCATATAAGGTCAAATCTCTACCAAACAGCAGAGTCGCCATGGGTATCATTGTGGGCACTGGCTGTAACGCAACCATCCCAATGAAGCTCAGTGCATTGCATGAATCTAAAGCCAAGAGTGTGAACGCAATGCAACCCAGCGCCGTGGAGACTATCGTCAACACCGAGTGGACTATTTTTGGTGCTGCCCCACCACTCAAGGAGCTCAATGTGACCACAAAGTGGGATGTTGAGCTGGACCGAGCCTGTGCACGTCCAGGCTTCCAGCCATTCGAATACATGACCGGAGGCCGCTACATCGGTGAACTAATTCGCTTGATCCTATTCGACTATCTCACAACAATCGCTAGATTATCAAAAAGCTCCCTACCTGCAAACCTCATCCAAGGATACGCCCTGACAACAACATACATCTCCGACACTGTCGCCAAAGCGCGATCTGACAGCGACCTCGCCAAAGCTTTGAACAAATCCCTTCCTCCACCAGAGAGCAGTGACTGGCGCTGGGATGCCCGAGCCGCGGGAGCATTCCGAAAGATCGCTCGGGCAGTACAGAGACGGTCAGCTGGGCTGATCGCCGCTGCAGTGGTTGGGCTCCTAGCTTGTGCTCGCGAGATCGAGCTGAAGGAAGATAGCAACATGAGCTCACCCGAGAATCCCGCTTCACCTCAGAGCAACGGCGACACCATCACTGAGTTCTTTGGTGCGCCGGACGCTGCGGCTGCAAGTCTCAACTCTGCTGCCAACCACGCAGCCCAGGAGCATGTTGTCCCTGTCCTCGATCCTACGCCAATAGATTGGCAGTCCGGTCCTGAAGAACTTGTTGTGGCTTACACTGGTGGCATTATCCAACATTACCCGCAATTCAAGGAGATGTGCCAACAATATGTTGACCGTCTTATCATGCGAACTGGTCCGCAGCAGGGTGGGAAGTCTGTTTTCTTACGGGAAGCCTCAGACGGTGGTGTCATTGGCGCTGGTGTTTTGGCTGGCATGGTTGTGCGGAAATGAGCTTTTTGTGAAACTTGAGCAAGCAGTTGTTTTTTTTTTCTTTTTTCTCTTCTTCTTCTTTGAGTGGAATTTAGTAATGCGAAAATGGTTCAGAACTAGGTGTTAATGGGACAGTATCTGTTGCTTTTTAGATTCTAGTTGGGGCTCACAGCATAGAAATGAGATTTGATTTCTGCCACTGGGATCCTATCTTGGGCGGTGGTAATTTTATTAATTTACGCTTTCATTGGATTTGGAACAGTTTATCCCTCGATGACATGGCTTGAGGTATTTATGGTCTCTCAACTTTCCTGTCGAAGTTGACACCCTCGAGCAATATTTCACCGCTGATCAAAGCATGGCATTGAAGCCTAGCCTATGAGGCACTACTCCGAACATTTACAGGAAGGACATGCATGCAGCTCTCTCGCTCTCGCTCTCGCCCAGGACCCTCCGCATGGCAATGAAGTCGCCCCCGAACAGGAAATGAAAGGGTTCCAATGGCATATGCCCAGGAATGGTTCAGTTATCTAAAGTCAATAAGTTCAGAGTAAAAGCATTGCGATTGATTGCGCAGCTTCACCCAAGAAATCTCAATCGGAGAATGCAGGCACACCCGAAGAGCGGAATGCATTCGATTATGCATGACCGTTTATCCCCATCAAAGAAATATCACATGCACATATTCGGAATGCTGATTATACAAACTCAATCCAAGCCAAGCCCGGGCATCGTCATATAAGATGTCGGATGCAAGGTTTAAGAAGGTTGGTCCTAATGGATACCTGTAACTCTCGGGGACGGAAGAGAACGATGAACCGAGAACATTCTTTCCCCACATGGAATGCCAAAGCATCTGGAGCCAAGCCCGCATTACAGGACGTGAGACCTTGCTGGGTTGTATATCCGTGACATTTGAGATATGATCAGGGTTTGTTCTTGTCATATGCTGATGTCGAAGATTGTTTCAAATTAATCGGAACATGTTGTTTCGAACGCCGCGCTTCATTGCATTCGGTTTGCCGTCTTCGTATTCAATCCCACAGGCTCCTCCCGCTCCAGACATTTGTTCGAGCCGCTCACGAAGCTCAGCGTCGGCCTGGGAGACAGTTTTGGGCTTGGGCGGGAGCGTGTGGCGATTACTATCTTGGTTTGAGAGCTTCTCTGATGTTTGATTGCTTTCCTCTTGCTTCGACTCGAACGTTTGGTAACTTTGGGGCTCTAAAGTTCCAAAGCAATGCGTGTTAGCTTGAGATGGGCTTTCGAACGGAACTGACCGACCTTGAGCTTCTAATGCTCTAAACAAGGTTGTTGACAAGGATCGTACACCAGTGACATGCAATTGACTGGATACTGTTCTATTAAGAAGGTATATAGGCCCTAAAACTTTCAGAGTCATGCTGTAGCAGTCCTTGAGCGTGCTATATGTTTGCTGAGAAATTTGTAAGGTCAAAGAACATGTTCAACCACATTCAATTCAACTGACTGACGCAATTCTAGATAAGATGAAAGAACATGCACGTGACTATAATAAAGTCACGTGTTTATGACCGCCCCCGCGATTCGGCCGGCGATCATGAACTTGCTCTTGTCACTCACTCCTCCGATACTCTTTCGACGAGTCTGCCATTATTTCATCTCAGGATGGCATCTGTAGCTTACTATGAGCTTTACCGTGGCAGCAGGTAATATACCCGAATGAAGCAAACCGAAAAGCCCCAAAGCTGACTCAAGGAACATCTAGCCTCGGGTTATCCCTCACCGACACCCTCGACGACCTGATCAATGAAGGCCGCATCGAGCCCCAGCTGGCGATGAAGATCCTTGGAACCTTTGACAAGATTGTTACTGAAGTCTTGGCGGACAAAGTTCGGGCAAGACTCACCTTCAAGGTAACTCATTTCACGTTCAAAGCACACCATTGCCCAAATGGGCTATGATTTGATCTTAGTTCGACGAGGCTGACATATATCTTTTCTGCCGCTTTTAGGGCCACCTGGACACCTACCGATTCTGCGACGAAGTCTGGACTTTCCTGATCAAGGATGTCTCGTTCAAGCTGGACAACCAGACAACTGTGTCCGCGGACAAGGTGAAGATCGTGAGCTGCAACAGCAAGCGGCCTGGCGAGGTGTAAGCGGAGACTTGCATGGGCAGAGATACTGGCGTTTAATTTTGTTTCCCTCAAATGGTTGAATGGGCGTTAACCGGCAGTCCGTTCTTGATTTCGACGATATATCCTGCACGAGGCGTTTGAGGCGGTCCCAGCTCTTTTCATCTAGCATTACAAATTTCCAAAATGGCATTAGATACCCAAAAGAAAGAGGTTTATACTTGCAAATTTGAAACTTCGTAGCGACGCCTCAAATTGAAGGTTTGTGTTGCGCGGAGTGCAGGTGACCTCACCTTATCGGCCGTGGATGCCTATCAGAAGCTCTCTTTCCCTCATTGTAATCTTTTGCTGAAATCGCGACATCAAGCGACGTCTTGATTTTCCTCTATATTATCTTGAATTATGCCCAGGACATTGCCCTGGCTTCGAGCTGAGAATAGCAACCCTGTTAAAAAAGAGTCAACACCGCGGAAGCGCGTGAAAACGGAACCCAGTCCTGATCGCAACCTCACCCCCAAAAACCCTCGAGTTTCTCCCCCAAGGCGCGATTTCTTCAGATCCTGTAGGTTTTGTATTTGGAATATTTGTGACCAAGTATCAAGTCTGATTGCTTTGTATAGCCCAAAGCCCGCCGACCTCTCCAATCAGACGCTGTCCCTCCGAAGAGTATGATCGCAAACAGGCCCCGCGCAACTAGAGAAATTCGCTAAAATGCACGCGGTAGACTCTTGATCGAAGGAATTCAACACGATGATGGCTGGGTCATGGTAGAAGATGAGTTCTATGCCGTCGCGCAAGCATTTACTCAACATCTACATCACGCGGAGTACTTACGACGGAGAAGGCAAGTTAAAGCTGAAAATGCAGCCGGAATAAGAGAAATTGAGAGGCCTACAGACAGCCGTACTCCACTTCCAAACGAAGTTAAACTAAAACGTGAAGCCGAAGCGCTGAGGGGGCGACAAAAAGCCGGACTCGCGCAGATCGGACACGGAGGAGCCGACGAAAAAGATGAAGCTGAAGATGATGAGAGATGGGCTGGAACACATCTTCACGATCTGATGACGAGCCCAAGAAAAACTCGATCCTTAGCTGGAGTCCACGCGCCCAAGTCCTCTACTAGAGCTGCTGCGGGCTTTGGACAGGCGCCTACTTTAGGTACTGGACGAGCGCGGGTAGACAGTATAGGTAGTGTGACTGCACCATCAAGAGCACCAGAAGTTCCGTGCATTGAGCTGGATGAAGAGACGACCTCGGGCTCGGATGACGATGACGATCTTGACATAGAAACCAATCCAGTCGTGCTCCCACCGCCCAAAAAAACAAATGCCGCTCTACGAAAAAGTCAGACTCAGGATCAGACAACGCCGCAAGCCCAGCAGAAATCTACAATACGAAGCACGTCTACGTCAAAACTAAACGTGAAACCGGCACGTGGGCGACCCAGTTCAGCGAACGCGTATCAGTCACGGGTTCAATCGCTTTTTGATGACCTCGATGAACTACCAGAGTCATCTCGGATAAATAAAACTATATCTAACAAGTCCAAAGAACATCCTTTAAGACAATCACCTGTGACGGGCGGAGGGAAAGTTTCAGATGCAAAAAAATCCCGGCACAATGAAGTGCCGACTTTCTTGATGTGACCATCCACGGACCAATCCACAATCTCCCTATCAATCTGCCAGTTCGGCGCTTCGCATTTCCTTCATCTGGGTCGATTCGGCCGAGGCCTTAGTTTCATGATTTGCAGCTGGGCTCGATTTCCACCATCGGGGTAACTTCACACGCTCTCGGAGGCGGATCAGAGTTTCACGCTCATCCTTCGGACATGGGCGCGGACTTTGCTCTTCGTCGACAATGGCAGAGCTTCCATTTCGATTGTCGCGCCGTCTTTCTCCACGGTCGCTGTGTGGCTGTTCTGGGACGTAAGCGTCCTGTGATTGATTGGTCAGATGTGATCGTTCTGTCGGATTTTGGCTGGGCGAGAGAACTGACTCGGCATCAGAGAAATAAGCAGGCAATTCTTCTTTTCGGAAGTCAGTGGGAGGACCCTGTTTGATGAAATTTGTCAGCGACTTTCTTTGCAACGACAACCCATTTGCCATGTTTCTACTCGACTTACAATTTCAATAATTCTTCCCTCATCGCGTTTGAGAGGAGCCTTGAGGCACCGGAAAATTTGCCGGAAGCATTCCATATTTGATCGATAGTGTTTCGATTGAACTAGTCGGCGGACTAGGAGCTCTTATAAAGAGCTAGGCAGTTCGTAGGAGCTTGGAACAATGGCGATTCCGGCTAGTTTGTCCTTGAATGCGAACAAGGAAATGAAAGGAATAAAGGCAATGCTTGAATGTGAAAAAAAATACTATACAACGAGTGACAAGGCGAAACGAGAGGATGGGGATGAAAGCACCCAAAGAAAGAAAAAGGAACCAGAAAAAGAAAAAGATTACAACTGCTCTACACCATTGAGGTGTGCTTAAAGAATTAGAGAGTCGAGGACAGGCTGGGCGAGAGTACATATATTAGTATGTACGGAGTTATGCACATCTATGCTATTCCCGGCGTGTCAGGGACAAACCGATCCACGGTCTCGCCCCGGTTGAACTAGGCGACAGTCGTACCTTTGGCATGGACAGGATGACAGGCTCGGCAGGACACCAATCTGGCAGTTCGCTCCCCTGGCGGCAGCAGTGGGTCCTCCCTGGGGGCCTGGATTGCTCGGGATTGGCTTTGGGCAAAGAGTTCTGAATGCTTGGAGTCCCTTTAACCTCCTCCGGTCTTTGCTAGGGATTTGAATGTTTACCACCCGAGCCGATCATTTCTATAGGTCCCTATCTCTCTACATGCGGACAATATACCCACGACCTGCTGCAGCTCATCGGCTTCTATACAGCAGATGGGCATTACAGGCGGCAATCATGATCTGCAAGCTGCAGGGAAGATATGCTGGTATTAGAGACCCATGCAGATTAGGTATTAGACAGACCCTCAGTGGATCGAGTAGACAGCGGCCCAGACCAAAGGGGTAAAGGGGAGAAGAAGCAAAGAAAACCCTCGTGCTCTGGCGAAACATATCCCTCTCATTCTTCGCGTCCCGTTTTCCATTTTGGGACTAGACACTCATCTCTAAAGTTTTTTATAGCCCGTTTTCCCGAGTACCGGACATTTCAATAATAGCCAGCTACCAATCCCTTAAGTCCCCGTTTACCGGGTCGGATATGTGCATAAAAGAACCCTGTGAGGGTCTTGGAAGCTCACGGGAAACGGGATTCCTTGTCAATAGCTTTCGGAAATTTTGGATTTTTCTCATGCAAGCTCACTAGCTCAATTGGAATGACATTTGCCTCGTTTCCTTTGTCTTTGTCTCGGAAACCGGGCGTTCATGAGACCCGGCTCTCGGCAAGCAATTTTCGACATTTCTTCCAAGGATGCATCGTCGATCACTAATTCTGTAGCCGTCTCGATCGATCATGAATTTGGAACTTACAGGGATGATTTTACAGGTTACCTCATTAATCAGGGTTAGATATGTGCCCATGGCCGGAGTACCTGCTCCGACCCCGGTGTGTTTGGTAGACCTGATCTTGGAGGTCAAGTGTATATACAATCTCAGAGACAATTAAAACAATAGTTATGCCTTTTCCGTATCAGCACAAGGGGAATATGGCTGCATGGACAAATTGCAGCCACATTGGCAATTCCGAAACAAGGAAGGCTTCTCGACTCGGTTTCCTTTATCACGCATTTCCTTTGTGTCGCTATAACAGTGACTCCGCGCCCTAAAAGGTTCCAGAAATGCCATCAATTCAATCGAAACAAAAGGCCTTGCGGGTGGCTGCTAGGCTCGGGAATGGTGGCGTGTTTTTTATTATTTCTCGTCTCCCTTGCGTCGGAGCAATGGCGAGTCAAAGAACAGCTCACAAAGATTAGTGTAGCTCAGCACATATTCTAGACAGTACTTCGTACGCCTTCTATTGTTTTCAATTTCAATATGGAAGACATAAGAAGAGCCAATTCAACCTATTTTTTGGTTACAATAATTCCGCTCTCTTGGGTAATTGTTGTTGGTAATTTCATCTTGGCAAACAGAGTCAAGCCCTAACCTGAATGGACCCGTAGGGATAGGGAATTCTCGGACCTGGAGCTAAATTCGAGTGAAACTACGAATAGTTCAAAGATACACGGCCATTGATATATTTACGAGAACTCAATTTAACTATGTATTGAATCCCAGTACATCCCGGGTATCCAAGGTGCACTATTCTAGGAAACGTTAGAAATATGAAAGGTTACCAAGCTCGGCAGTGGTATGCATTGCCGTCCTCGCAATGCAAGGTTCTTCTAGATCTGGAGTTTTCAGTCAAAGGACCCAATGCCTATCTAAATGCAGTGTACTATTGGCGCATCGGCCAGTTCCGATAGAGTGACTCCCCGATCCTGAAGCTTGGCTTACATTCCTGGCTCTTAAGATCACTGGCAGATTGGAGCATTGCTATTTTCCCCTGGAATGTGTTTCCATGCGCTGAGGTCCATTCTTGTGTGACCTTTGCACACAAAGGGGCGTGACTTTTGCGGGCCAACCCACAAATGCTCCAAGTTCACGATCTTAAAAGATGTAGGTCTGCAAAAGCCCTTGGTTTTGGTTTGGCCCCAAACACCTGATCAAGTTAGAAAGCCTTAGCTATTGATACAGTCACTGTACTGGCAAAGTCCGTAGCCTGTCTGAAACAATTGGCGGTATTTATACATTGCGAAAGCCCCTGAGCTGGGCAGATAGTTAGACCAAGCTACATTGGTCAAATGAGTTCATCGTCATAAATGTATCAGTCTTGTCTTCGTGGATGAATCGTTCGAATTCGTGTGCCTATTCCGTTTGATTTGAAGTGCCTGACCCAAAGACTGTTCAAATCTCAAAATCAGTGATCTTCTGATGATTTATCTTACGTCGCAACAATAACCCCACTCCCATCGCGTGCTGGGCAAGTACTTTGCGACTCGTCTGTAGCAGGTGCTATGCGGCACCATCTGAAAACCAAGGTCATAACGGTCGGGTCGAAAAAGATAAGGAGAACGAAGATGGCGAAAGTTTGCAAAGGTGCAGCCTCCAGTGAGTGGACAATGAAAGTGGCGAACGAGCACACAAGTTTCCAGGGATGTCAGTCATCATTCTATTAGACAATCAATACCTTATAGTTCAGAGAAAACGAATTTGACTGGTTTGAGGTTGGCTTGGAAGGCTACGGGTTTATTAACTTAAGATTAGTGTTGGAATGCTTCAATTATTTGTTTGCTTTTCTACTTAATGACTTGGACCAATGTACGAAGGTGTGTATATATATTTATATTTGAAACGAATGTAACACGCGGCCTATTCTCTCACAGCATCTATAAAAGTCAAGACTCCATGTCCAATCAAAGTAGCCGATATGTGGGCACTTGAAGCTGCGATTGGGAGCTTCAGAGAACTCCATCAGTGAAGTCAATGACTTGTGCTTTCACAATAAGCCCATCAAGAGTTTTGACGAAGGCCAGATGAGACGGATCGCTTTGTACATAATAGTCTCGATCTGCGGCACTTGTAAACTCTACGACAAAGGCGTGTGTAATTCCATTCTATCACGCATTAGTGAAATTTCCTCAAAGTTTTCCATTCTCCAGGCTCTCAGAGAAACTTACCTGGATACCCTCGGGGGAGTTATCCTTCCCACCAGACGCCGATTTTATATAGGGCAGTTGTGAGGTGGGATGAACGCAATTGTCCTTGAGAGCAAGCATACGCTCACAGGCCTTTCGGGGTAATTGTTAATATTCATTAGAAAGTGATTGCTCGCAGTCAAGTTCATCTGCGTTATAATCTTTTGGTAAAACGTACATCCTGGACGACCTCAGCGGCCACTTCTGGCTTGAACTTGAAAAGAACGATGTGGGTAATCGACATGCTATATAATCTTGTTAGAAAGTCAAAGTAAGGACTCTCTGTTAGGAGAGCGGGGTAGGATCACAATTTATATCACAATTCGGATCACATGACCGAGTTTAGTTGGTAGGTTGTCTCTCATTCTCTAGAAGATGCGAAAAGAAATGAAATGACAGAGGACGATAGAGAGACTCCTTGAAAAGCGCGCAAGTACTGACCGGTGTGATGCCCAAAACACTAGCACGTAGCTCTTAACTGCCGTGTAAATGTGAACTATGAATTAACTGTTTCTAAATACTCTAGAGATAGCTCAATGTTTGATTATCTCTACAATATAAAGCCGATATCATTGAAAATGCAAAAAGGCTGGCACCGTCGAAAATAGCTACCAGCCTGAGAAAAATTTCCCTTCTCCTACTCCTGTCAAAACAGTTAATCTACTAGAGCATTGTAATTATAAGAGCAGCAAAAACCATCAGGCCTTCTCTTCAAAAACTTAAAAAGTATCTGTTTACATTCCCCTCGCGTACAAGACCTTTCTCGGAATCAAACACAGAGAATTGATGCATTCTTAGCCTATATCCTCCATCCCCAACTGCCTTAGCCCCTCCCATTGCCCCAGATAATTCACACCTGCTTCTGATCTGTCAACTTCAACAATGGATCGGCAGAAACATCCAAAAAAAGCCCCCACTTCCCCACGGGGCACCCCGCTGCCCGGCAAACCCCAGCCGTAGCCTCCGTCACCTGCGTCAAATCTCTCCTGTCCAGCCCTAACACCTTGTCTCTCTGTTAGTCTGCTTCACCATGAATAATTTCCAGCGCTATCTCGGCCTCTTGAACCCTCAATTGCGGCATGAGCTCTACAAACCTCTTCACCGAGATTAGTTCACACAAATGTTCAATCACCACCAACGCCTTCAACCACGTTAAATGCCTCCTATTACCCGTGAGAAGCTCAATTGACATTCAACAAATGAAGCTTGTACGCTACTTGATGCGGCAGTGAATCCTTGGCCTTTGTGCCTGGTTAAGTTAGCCAGCAAATTGAGTGATTCCCAAGGCTATCAAATCAAGTTTGAAAACGAGAATCACAAGGTGTACGAAGTAAACGGCTCGCTATTTGCAATATAGCTGACAATGGACGCGCAGTAGGATGTATGGCAAAATTCTCGACTAAGACAATCTGGTGGCACACCACCAGATGACTCTCGCATTCGAGTCTACAAAACTCATTCCCTGCATTTTGGTCGTCGTCTCGCCGACCTCCAAACCGGCCTCGATATTCCATCTTTGTCCTGTCCTCTGCTGAATATCAAACCACATGCCCTTCAGGCTCTCGACATTATGCCGATAGTGATTCGTCTCCAGTAACCCGGTCATCTTATGCTCCCCAGCAAACATACTCCCCATTTGTCTTCCACATAGAATTACCCCCTCCCCCTCACAACACAATCCAATCAACCGAAGGAGTGACTGTAACTGTCCCTCATAATTCCAGAAGTGCAACAATGAGCCCGCCCACACCACATCAATCTTCCCCCGCATAGTATCTACAACCGGGGATGTTTCCCATTCAGCATCCTTAGCCCCCAGATCCGCCGGAAGCAGAGTTGCTGGGAATTTTGTAGCGTCATCGTGGAAAAGTTTGTATCCGAGATCAAAAAACCCGGTTTCTAGATCAAACCCGTACAGGTTCCGAGCTGGGATGTTGGCACGATGTACCAAGTATCGGAGCTCCTGGCCGACGCAGCATCCTGCATCGAGGAATCCTGCCGAGGCGTGAGACTGGAGGCGAGCGAGCACACGCGGATAGAATGGAAGGCGCGCGAGATGGCAGCTCAAAAACCGCATTTGCCCAATGCAGGGTTAAGGGAAGATTTGGAAAGCTTCATCTCGCTGATTTGTTTTCCTCGTGTGTTAGTCTATTGCAGGATCATGGGCTCTTCTACGCTCGCAGGGGGCTTACTTACTAGGGCAATAACATGGGATAGGACCTCGTCGGGTTGGAAGCCGCTGTATTCCTCCAGAAGCGATCGGGCCTCGGGGTCGATGGTTGTTACGTTGGATTCGTACCAACCTGGGGTCGCAGTATCTGCCATCTTATGCTGGAAGAGGGGAGTCTCTAATCTCTTGGAGAAAATTCACTTTGCACACGTTAAGTCTAGACGGTCCATCATTAAAATGGGAAGTAAGACCAACCCCCCTATTTATAAATTGCGGGGACCAGGATTATGGCTAGTGAGTGATGGCGTTGTGTGCAAAGCTTAGGCTGGTAAGTATAGCCCACGCCGCCGTTTGCCGACTAGCGTATGGCAGTTGCTACCTTTACTACCCGGCTGTGTGCTTCAAGTAGTTGAGACAACAAACAGCTATTGAGAGAGATAGCATACAAGAAACGAAAATTCTTGTAGGGTACGGAGTACCGGGTATTTTCAAAGGATTTGGGGCCAAAGCGCAATATTTCTTGCACTGCAGTTCATCTCCAAGTACTCCCCCATTGGATGCATTGAAGTTGTATTTAATTTCCTAACACAGGCTAAGCATGGATTGTATGCACTATGTGGTGACTGCGCTGGATTAACTGGCAAATGACCTAATGGAACCACGGCTGCTCAACACACTCTGGGTTGTTGCGCCCCAGTCAACGATATTTTTTGAAATTAGGTATTTTGATATGGCGTGTCTATAGAAAAGGTACACAAGATACAAAATTCTTAATATCCATTTTTATCAACCTCGAGCTTACTATGTTGTAAAAGAGAAGAAAGAGCAGTAATATATAATAAAAGTTTGATTGGATTGTTTTTTCCACTAGGATCATGTCTAACTAATTAATATAAAAGTGTAAGAATCCGAAAGATTTTATATAGAACTTCAATAATCTGTGACTTTAAGCATGCCTTTCATATATTGGTACCAGATCAATTAAAGCCCCTTTGAATCACAGTTACAGACCTACGATCTCCCAGATATTTATATAGTAGTGGGTTGAGAAAAATATATATTGTGCCGCGAGGGAACTACAGATGAGATTCAAAGTAACTCTACTATCAATAACAGCAGAAACCGTCTTAAACAGTAACAATAACAGCAGCTCCCACTAGAGCTAGTGCACCCGCCAGATAATGGCTGGTCACCATCTTGATGGCTGCCCCACTAGAGGTGCTGCTAGCGGCCGCGCCGGCCGTGCCGGAGGAGGTGGTGGTGGTGGTGGTGCCAGTGCTGGTGCTGTTGCTTGCCGTAACTCGGAAGTAATTGGCTGCAACCGGTGCTCCCAATCCAGTCTGGTTGATGAAACTCTCCAAGGGCAGGTTCAATCGGTTGAGCGGGGTTTGATCGGTTGTCTCCATGAATGACTCGTAGTGGACAGGCACACTAAAGTTGGAGGGCTGATTGAAGAGCAACAATGTATAATTGTGTGTTCCGGACTTGGGCTGGGGAGCAATGTATGTTGCGATGACCTTCTCATTGCCAGTACTGTTGACATTCGTGGTCAGGTTGGCGACAACGGTGTGCACAATTACTGATGGAGGACTGGTTTTGTTCCAGTCGGGATCAACCATCAGTAGAAGGTAGCGGTTGGTTGCACTCAATCCCAGCTCATGAAGGTGCGGCTGTGGTGCATCCTTGGAGACTAGAATTTGGAACTTTCTAGTTAGTTTGAACAGGTAGACGTTGGAGGAAACTCGGAGGTTTTTCTTACATACCCGTTGTGTTGAGGAAATCGCCAGGCTTGAAGCTGAATTCAGATGATCCCACAGAATATGTCACATTCAAAATGGTCGATGGCTCGCCGATAACTGCCAGCTCGGGGGGGACCGTGCCAGCAGATGCTGCAGTGGCAGCCGCTGCAATCGCGTAGAGAGAAAGAACCACACGCATTTTTGGTGTGAAGAATAGTCAGAGAGGGAGTAATGGAGGGGTTAAACAGCGAGAAGCAGGAGGAAGAAGAAGAAGAAGAAGAAGAAGAAGAAGAAGAAGAAGGGAATAATGACTATACGTGGTGAGGCAGGGGTGATTGGTCAAAGTAGAAACCGCCCCTTTCTCGGTCACCCAAAACTTTGCCAATGATTCATAGCCCAACGGAACAATGTGGTTGGATCGATGTCGATCTGGCTCTGGCTAGCTTTTTGGGCCTCACTTGCATGAGGCCCGGGAGATTAAGCGTGTAACAAATAGATACAATGTGTAAAATCACAGAGAAATAACGAATTGGTTAAGCTTTTTTGCTTGAGTACTTTACTATTCGTTGTTGTTTTAAATATTTTTATTACTTGCCATAGCTTACGGGGTGGTTATTATAGGCGGTTTTATACTATTCCTAGTAGTCTACCACTATTTACAACCTTTCAGTTCTTTAGTTTACTGATTTTAGAGAAAATCTTAGTACATAAAGCCTATTGAGAGCCGCTCGGGATTACAGAGTTTCGACTTAGCTATTTCCGTACACAACTTAGGTACGTCTCTAGTCACCGTGAATCCGCTCCGATCCTTGAGATATTCCTTAGTATACGCAGACTCCCATATCAGCCTATAGTTAAATAGAAGAAGGATACTTCTAGTCTAATACAAAACCATGTAATACTTTCTAAATCACAATTGATTCATTTTACTCAGACTGGCTATGACTTTATCACCATGTCTTTTTTTATTTAAAAGCCACGACTAGGCCAAAGGACATTTTATGTATACATCCACTGAGTGTTGCAACTAACTAGGCCTTCTTTTAAACAATGTCTGGAGCAACGCTTAGGAATTTAAAAAAATTACGTAGCAATCAATGTGTCTCGTTTAGCTGTTATGTCAACCCGACCATGCCGCATTGACAGAATTATTATAAGAAACTACAACCAACAATAGCAAAATGATATCCTCCAAGTCTACAAAGACTGCAGAAGCAAAAAAATTGACCGACGCAGGGATCGAACCTGCAATCTCTTGATTCGTAGTCAAGCGCCTTGCCATTGGGCCAGCCGGCCGTAATAGTTATTACACCGTGCGTTATTGTGTACTATGAGCAAAAGTTTAATGGAACCCAGCCTGAATGCATTTTGACGCCCGCCAGGATCGATTTATTTGATTTCAGTAGGTGTGACCAGCTTTCTTGAGTATTCAAACCCTGCAAACCTCTCATGATCACAGCCGAACTTGTTGCCTCAGGCTCGCAGGCGCAAATCTGTTGGGACAGGAAAATGATAGTTTTGAGGAAGCATACGAGTCTGCAATTGCGTCCTTCTGTCACCTAACTACATATGTCCTATCTAGCTCTATTTATGATACGTGCAACAAGCGATGATGCCTACATTCAATGCATCTATAACCTGGCAAGCTTTAGAACGACTCGCTGAGAGAAAGGGCTGGTTGAGAACAAGAATATAGGTGCGCCCAGAGTCAACATGCAAACCCATTCTAGAACTAGGACAGTAGATATTGATCCGCTTAAGCAAACACCTAGTCAAGCGGCACATACTCGCCACCTCCGTACCAAAGACGGCCTCTCCGAATAACCAGGCCCTCTTGTCCAACGATCCATTCACCCCCCTCCCTGATGGCACCCTCCTTGGGCCAGTACTCATTTTCCAACTTTTGGTTAATTTCACCAATCTTATCAATTAACAGCTTGACACGCGAATGATCCACCGTCTCTGCACCATCTGATCCCCTGACCAGAAACCCGTCGTGGGAGATGAACCTTGCGATGGTGAGATGTGCCGAGGGAACAATATAACGCGAAGCAACAGGGACCTTGGTTTGCCGCATCATGTCAAATACATCTCGGCGCAGATGATGGTATGTGTAGTGCTTGTTATCGCTACTGGATTTTGCTTCTAGGCACTCGCCAGCAGCCGGAACAAAGCTGAGCGCCAGTGCGGCGGAATCAAAGCTTACCATAGGCTTGATAAGACGTGTAGGGTGGCTGCGTGGGTAGGCTGCAATATCTGCAGACGTGACATCCTTTGATACCAGGAGGGTCTGAACAAGCTTTTCGATTTGTTCTTCTGTCAGGGAATGAGCAGCTTCCAAGACAGTTATGTGAAGGTTTTCAGGCGGCATGAGCCAGAGCGCTATGACACTCATTTTAGCGGAGTAATCGGCGACAAGGGAAATTTCTTGTCTGATAATTTTATATTGGTCAACTTATAAGGAGAAATGCTCTTCAGCTCATTTTGAATAAAGCAAATCAGATCGCGAACTTGAGGCGAGGGTCGGGCCCAAATAACAAGACAGTTTCGAGGATCGACAAATCCGTCTTCCTTTCCAGGGCCATCAAGTCGCTTCAAAATCTCGTCGAGAGACCAACCAGGAAAACTGTCGGCAAGAATCTTTGCCCTTTGCTGGCTATTGCGAGTCACTCGGTGGCTCTCGTATCGGGATTGTAGTATTGCCTATTATAAGAACAAAAAGGGCTAAGTATCTAGTTTAATCTCACAATTCTCGCATTCACTCACCGAGTCGTTGTTTGCCTCTGCAATTAAGGACTGGAAGGGGTTATCCTCCGATAATGGAATCGACATCATGACGAGGATCTTGAGAGCTGGTCGATTTGTGTTGAAGGGCGATTGATAACAGGGGTGGGAAGTGAGTCAACTACAACCTTGGCAATTGACAGGCTAAAAATAAACATTTAATTTAAGGATAAAAGCTGAAACAGGATAAAATAGCCGGCAAAAGGCAAAAATCCACCAGTTTGTTACAAAATGGAGAATATCAAGCCCGAGATTATGAGGTGTGAAATAGTAACATTTAATAGCCCCATAGAGATATAAGTATACAGATGGTGAAATTGTTGAGGCTGGTGCTTCAGGCCGATGGGGTCTGAACTTCCCTTAACTATTCCATAAATTAAGCCCGAGCAAGCCTGCAGAGCCTTCCGGACTAACCGCAGATTTAGTGATCGGAGTAAGATCGCTGAGTAGCTACATACGAATGTATGGATTAGAATGCCACCTGGCACATCGTGACATCTGGCCAATTAATATTATGCCATTTGTCAGGAAGGTAGGTTGTACTCATGATCGTAGTAGGTAATCTATGTGATAAAATGCATTCCCCTAGCTGACAAAGTTTATGTATCTCACATACGTATCTTTATTTGGGGTAGTCCTTGACGTGGTGGCTCTTCAGTTTGACAAACTGGTCAAACCCGAATCGACTTAGGGTAACACCGCGGCCAGAGTTCTTCCAGCCTGTCCAGGCGAGGTCCTATAGGGTACTTCGGTTAGCGAAGGGTGACAATAGTAGATGGAAAGAACCGGACTTACAGGGCTAGGGTAGTCAGATCTGTTGACGAAGACAGTGCCAGCCTCAACACGCTCGACCAGCTTCTCGGCCGCTGCAACATCCTTGCTCCAAACACTGGCGGTAAGGCCGAAGTTGCTATCGTTCATCAGACGAACGGCCTCATCGTCACCAGAGACCTTCATTACGGGAATCACAGGCCCAAATGTTTCTTCCTTCATCACAGCCATATCGTGATTGACGCCGGTCAGCAGTGTAGGCTTGACATAATTTCCATTCGGAGGGAAGTTCTCAAAGGTCTCGTTGGCAGGGGTTTCGTTCTTTGCACCCTTGTGCACGGCGTCCTCAATTTGCGCGAGAATGGCCTCCTTTGCACGTTTAGAAACCACAGGTCCAATTTGGGTCTTGGGATCAGAAGGCTCGCCAACACGGTAGTTGCTCAGGACCTTCTTTACCTCAGCAATGAAACCATCGTAAACCTTCTCGTGGACATAGACACGCTCGATCGCGCAGCAGCTCTGTCCACTATTGAAGATAGCACCATCCACGACTTCTTCAGCTGCCCAGGCGAGATCTACATCATCTCTCACGTAGGCCGGATCCTTGCCGCCAAGTTCTAGACCAACATTCACAATCCGATCGGAGGCTGCCTTTTGTACTGCCAGGCCACCAGCTTCGGAGCCCGTAAAACAGATATGATTCACCAGTGGGGATCGTACCAAGGTCTCAATGAGTGTAAAAGATCCGCAGTGGAAGAATTGAAGCACATTTTCGGGAAGACCAGCTGCCGCAAAAGCAGAGGCAAATTGCTCAACGATTGTTGGAGTCTGAGGGGAGGGCTTGATAATAACAGCGTTTCCAGCGAGGATGGCGGGAATCAAGCTGTTGACAAGGGTGAGGTAAGGGTACTTTAAATTGGTTTATCAGCGCCTATAGATACACCAATATCTTGACGAATTGGACTCACGTTCCATGGGAAGATAATCAGCGCCACACCGACAGGCGAACGCTTGATATAACGTCTAAATCCCTTCTCCTCTTCTCCGGGTACAATTCCTTGCTCGCCTAGCACGGAGTTGCTAATGCGGATCAAGTATCGACTACGCTTGATGGCGGTCGCGACTTCGACACCTGCATAGGCGATGGGCCGACCCATCTGCTCAGTAACTTCGCGTGCCAATTCATCCTGCTTTTTCTCCAAGATATCAAGAGCACGTTCCACGATTTTCTGCCTCTGTTCCAGAGTTGTGGACTGTGAGAATGACCGGAAGGCTGCTTGGGCGGCCACGGGGATCTGTTTCAACTCCTCCGGTGAGACACCGGTGCGGGTGACAACAGGCTCATTGGTGGCGGGGGAGATGGTCTTGATAGTTTCCAGCGACATAATGCAAGGTATTTAGGATTCAACTAATAAGAAAAGAAGACAAGGAATTGGAGGTGTTGGGGAAGTGATGAGGGGCAGTCACGTTACGCTCCCCGCGGTTTATCTCTTATCGCGAGAATGAGATCATCGTCCTTGAGCACTCAGGGACACATCTCATTAGCATTGCTCAAACTCTATCTATATATCTCTAACAAGACGTGCACCTGCCCATGTATAGCGATAGTTATGCTGATACCAATTGACGCTAATATGTGTTAGTTGCTCCAATTTGCTGAATATCATAGGGCTCATACTCACAAAGTAGTCCGGCCAGCAATGCGAGGCAGAGTAGCCCAGGAACCCCCGAGAACGATATTGTGTTTTCCATCAAAGAAATCCGCTGGCGAGTTCAATGAGCTTGGATTTATTTTCAATGCTCAATGTATCACTTACATGTGTATCCAGGGTAAATGTCCATAGGTTTGAAGCCGTCATGTGGCTTCAATGGTGTGCTGGTCCATTCCCAAACACCTCCCATTTCACCCTGACCAGCTAACTGATCCCCATTAGGTGTGACAGGAACCGGGTGCCAGTTACTAAAGCCAACATTGCAACCAGTGAGATCACGGAAAACAGTCTGATCAGTAGAGTTGGGCTTGCTACCATTAGCAACCCCATTGACCCCATTCCTACTTTATAAGTTAGTTTCTGCTAGTTCATGAGTGTCTTTCTTCCCATACCTGTGGAAATTTAC
Organism: Penicillium italicum; assembly: GCA_002116305.1. NCBI lineage: Eukaryota > Fungi > Ascomycota > Eurotiomycetes > Eurotiales > Aspergillaceae > Penicillium > Penicillium italicum. The sequence goes on along the minus strand of KZ108090.1, from coordinate 138,107 downwards.
GACTCGATCACCTTTGAGTTGGTCTGAGTAATGATATATGCTCCTAGCCTCTTCAAACGTGGGGATCCTGCATTGCATCCACTTTGCATAGCTCGCCACTTCATCGTAGGAGGCAACCAATGGCCAGTCATTTGCAAGTTCAAGAGCCACAGATCCGAACACAGTGCGAACAGTGACGTCCTGTAGAGAAAATTCTGTAGGACTGGAGCTCGAACCGGCCTGGGTGCCCGGGGAATTGATCCCCTTGGAAACGGGATTTTCTTGGCCCGATTTAAACACCCAAGATGCGGGATATGTTTGAATTCCCTTTTCCTGTATGTACTTGGCATATTCACCATTGGTAATTGGTCGAGCTTGAGCTTCAAAGGCATGCACAGTGACGTTTCTTTGGGGTTTCTCGTTGTCCCATCCAAAAGACTTATTTGGCGTAACTTCTTCGTTGGAGTCATTCAATCCAATTTCGATAGTCTGCTGTGGAATTCTGAACCACTTGTTTGGCTTTTCGTCTCTCTTCGCCTGGCGACTGATTTGCTCAAAATTAGGATGATTAACACCTGTGGGAGGAAGAGTTTTATCACTCTGGATCAGCATGTAGAGGAAAGTTTCGAGGTGCATTGCTTCGTGCTCATAGCCAATCCAAAGGGCCTCTCCAAGAGTACGGTCTTGCGATGCATATCCCTCTAGTAGGATTGAGAGCGCACGATTTCGCACTCTATCTTGGTAGTCCAGAATTTCGTCCAGTGGCGGCCACTCATCAGGTATCTCGCTGTGGCTGTGGCATTGCTGTGGATCTTCGACATCCGGATCAATGCCGCGCTCAAAAATTGTTTTATAATGACCAGGCTCAGTGGGCTCCTCCTGCAAAGCCCGCGTCAGATGGATATCTGTGCTCAGCGTGATTAGCAGTAAGCATGATAGGCAAAATTGAAGATTGAAGACATACCGAAAAATGTCGGGATGTGACCAAAATAAAAGATCAGCGCATTTCTGAGTTTGATCGGCTTAGACAAAAGCTCCTCGTGAGGGATCATGGTTCTAGTTGCAATATCCCACGCAGTCCACAGGGACTGGAAGTTTTCGATACTCGGGATCGGTTTGGCTGCATATTTCGAAGGGTTCATAGACACATCGAGCACAGCGGGTGATAGCAGATGAAGGTCTGTTCAAACTCAAGTCAGCGAGTCTGTAGTGACGATTCGACCAAAAGATCAAGCTCACGATAATCCCCTGTCAAATTTCCAAATTCGACCTGGGAAATCAGGTTTGCATTGCGCCACAGCTGATCCCGTTCGTTGCGACCGTACTTCCATGCCTCTTCGAAAATGAGCTTCTCCCCTTTGGGGATATTGATCCCATTGATGACCACATCAACTATCGGAACATAAAAGGCTCGATGCCGTCCCTCATGGGTATCATACTCGGTCAGGATCTCCCATTCGTCAGCCTTGAAGGCCTCGAAGCCAAGAACCCTATTGGCATGCAGGAGGCCATTCTCATAGAATTGGCGAGTAATTCCTTTGCTATCGTTATAGGCCCTAAACACCTTCTCCGGGTTCTTGCATGCATCCAATCCGATAAGTAGAAAATCGGACGGGCTCAATAGCTTGGAAAAACCACCAAGAAATTCGGAAGCACCCGGAGGACTAAAATTGCCCATGGATGATCCCATTGACAAGACCACAGTCGGTCGCTTCCGATTTTCTGGGCTTTTCAGCCAGCCGACAGCATCATCGTACGTTCCATGGAGACCATGGAATCCTACATGGGTGAAGCTTTCAGGTGAGATTTCAGAAAATGTTCGCTGTAATTCCCCCAATGAAAGGTCCAAAGCATAGTAATCCACTTTCTTTTCAATCCGTTCACATTCTCGAAGTATAATCTCAATTTTGCGCAGGTTTCTAAGAACTCAAATTTGTTAGAACTTGGTCAAAATCATTCAGGCGCGCGAGGCGACGGATGCAGCATGCAGGATGTATGTGTTCACAGACCCACTGCCGAGTTCCACCAACTGTGCATTTTCCGGAATGCGTCCGACTATCCTTTTCGCATGTTTTTTCAGAATCTCGATCTCGGTGTTGGTGAGATAATACTCATCCAAGTAAGTGATCTCCTCGAAGAGCTTTAATCCCTTGGCGTCATAGAGTAGGAGGGTAGGGAATGCGCGCTGTCCCCCCGCTGGTGGGTCCAGATTCTTGTAGATCTCATCCACTAGGGAGAATTCCATATCATTCTGGTGGATATTCACGATTTCGACTGTGCCGACGTTCCTGAGCAAGGTAGGAGACATGACTAAGAGTGCGTCGATGTCAGTTCAAATGTGAATGCGGTAAAAATAAAGCAGGCAGGACTTGGTATCGGGAATTTGCCAAGTAAAACAAAGCGGAAGAGGTCAAGTCGGCGTACCTGGCAAACTAAATCTCTATGACAAATTATTAGAGAACAGAAAGAGCGGGTATGGCGTAGGTTATATGACGATTTGATCTACAAGAGAGGGAAACTAAAGGAGACACGTAACTACAAAAGACATGGAGGCGTTATGCAGACTTTATAAATTGAGCTTCCAAGACAGATTGGCCTGTTTTGTCATGGTGAACATGTTTGCAACAACAACAACCCCGCAAGTCTAGATCCATTGCCTGATCCCATCCGTGGATTATTTTGGAATGATGGGTCCTAGTATTAGATTGGACAAGGTCGTGACTCACCCTACCCATGCCATTTTACATTGGAGTCGGAGTAAGACTACTGTTTTACTCGCGACACACTCTGCAGCTAAACAACTTTGGGTATTTCCACCGCTGCTTGAGGACTGCAGCCAGTTGTGAATATACCCAAAAAAGCTCATTGGCTTGCCCATATGTTGTAGTCTTACGGTTCCCACTTTGCGTTTGCATCTTGCTCGAGATGCTGCAGGAAAGGAGTGAGATGTGGGGGCTACAAAATCGGGTGATGTCATAGGTTGAGATCTGTCATATTTGCAACGTTTGCTTTGTTTGTCTTTGGTTTGTCTGTAAGTTTGTAAGCTTTGCTTAGTTTGCAAACTGCTGCCACAACAAATCAGGCTATAGCTACTCCGTACAAACTTGACCCCTGTTTCAGAATGGAGATGTTGCAAGTCTGTTTACTACTTTGTCCAAAAGGTTGGGACAGAACATGTTTCAACATATAAAATAAAAAAAAAAATATTTTAAAATATTTTTTTTTTTTTTAGGGGGGGGGGGGGGGGGGGGGGGGGGTTGTCCTTTGAAGCCACCACGGCAACTGCTCGACGGACAAGTATATAATCCCCAAACGAGTTCATCTCAAATGAAATATTCATCTGCTGGCGGACATCACGGCAAGAGATTCCCATTCCAAAATGGCCAGCATTTTTCGACGTCTGCGAAAAAGCCTTAAGTCTCGCCCATCCGCCAAACCTGCCAAGCGAGATCAAGAATTGCCTCGAGGCATCAATGAACTATGCGGCTTTCAGATGCAGCTCGCGGTGTGCAGTCTCATGCTCGCACACACCTCCTCGAGTCACCCCACTCTCGGTATTTCCACTTTTCAATCTGAGACCCAGCCCCCATCTGACAATCCTAGAACAATTTCACCAACAGAGATAATACCAACCTCTATCGATGACATCTGGCTCTGTTCAAACAGTAGCTCATTACTGTTAGAAGCAGAAGAGCGGTGGCGGCATAATGACCCGGAGCTTGCAGTGGACGTTGCCTCGCGGGTCATTAGCCAAAACCCTTTTCTGTGCGAACTTGATGAGATGCGATGTCGACTATTTATCGCTGCCGTTCAACACTATCTTTGCCAATATGAAGAGTCCATGAGGAGCCTAGAGATGGTTGTGCAAATTAACGACTGCTATGCCGTCCTAAATAACCCAGAATCTAGCATCATCACCGGCATTACTCATTTCATCAGAGGAATGAACCTCATGAAGCTTGAAATGTTCCCGGAGGCTTACTTGTCGCTTTCGCGAACACTGGACATACCAGGCTACAGCGAAAAGGCGCTTGAAGTTCAAAGGGAGGCTCTCATGGGATTTACTCTCAAAGAGGCTGCTGAGTTTGATCACTCGCCGGCAGCGTCTACCCACGCATTATTAGACTGGGAAGAAAGTGACTCAACTTGAAAATATAGCCAGTTTCTAAAGGACCATCCATTGCTGTATTGAGTATTTCATCTAGTCTATTCATTGATATATGGCTCGCACAATAAGCAGTTCGTCTCGTGTCAGGTTTTATCACGGTCACATAGTAATCCAGGCGAAAAGGCCTCAAGGATATCAGGTATGGATTCAACATCAGTTTGAAAAGGAGTAATAGATAGCAATGGGCTATTTGAGAGCTGTTTGGGGTTGTGATGCTCTGACGCTTTGCACTGTTACTCATTCATAAAAATCAGTAGATCAGTCCTTTGATCTGAGGACATTCATTCTTGGGAAATTTCGTGATATTCTCAGGCTCAGGTTGATGAATAGTGCTTTGGCAAAAACAATCCAATGAACTAAATTTTCACAGTTTGGATTTCAGTTTTGAGTAAGGTGTAACAGAACTCCAGGGCTTTTCGTCTACATTATATCCTAGTATGATTGGCATAACCTGCCACGGTTGTACTTTACATGAAGCATAGTGTGTGTATATTTTGACCGAGCCAAAACACCTGAGGTCTAGTGCTATGTAGAATATGATATGTACTACATACACAGTCCTGAGACTCATTTTTTACAAGTTAACCCAGAATTTACACAAAGCAGACAGGATGATAGAAGGGCTGTTTCGGTTTCAGTGAGGTGAAAGAACGTATAATGGGATTGAGAGAAACAAAGGAAAGGACGACCCAGGTCTCGGTTTCCATTCTCAGACAAATGTCTTTGTTTCGAAGTGTCTTGATCAAACCCTCATCCCATTTTCAACGCGTTTTTTGTCGTTCTTGACGCATCTGTGAGATACATAAAGGCCACTTTTCTCGCTTGGTTGCTATCTTCCTTCACCAACGCCCCAAATTCCTTTTATCTGACAGAAATCTTTAAATCATCACTGTAAGTCCACCAGCAATCCTACCACATCTATTTCACAAGCTTACCAATATCAAGCCCCGAGACCAGTATTTCAATCATGTCTCAAAACATCCCCCACCCGAGTAATCATGCAAGCTCCTGGCAGACCACACCTCCTCTCTCTTCTCAAGAAGAGCAAGAACTCATACTGGAAGCCCGCGCTTTACGAGAAGAAAAGCTCAGGATCCTTGCACGTCTCGTCAACAACACGGCTGCCGAGCTGACTGACAAAGAGATCGTCCATATGTACTATCGGGTCGAGGTTGCCTCTTATCTGTTACCGGCTTATAACTTCATCGGCAACGAAAATCCCTCCGAAGCCGAGGTTATGATCACGCTCGCCAGGGAATCTGCAGATAAATCCAAAAATCCGCTCCTCGTTGCCAAGTGTGAGTTCTGGATGGGTCGAGTTGAGTTTCTGCGCGGAAACATGCGCAAGGCTCACGAGCACTTTGTGAAAGCGAACTTTTGCGCCATGGATCCAAAAGAGGGCGTCGAATGCCAGGACCTGAGCTTTTTTCTGGATGTCACCAGGCATGGTATCAGTGAGCATACTCGGGCTGCAAGGCTACGTGCTCATCATGAGGCCATCGCGGCACACGTGAAATTCGAAAAGACTGCGAGCAACTCTGTTTCGACCGAAATCAAACGCAAGCGACCATTGAGGACATGGAAAGGCGCTCTCGTCAAACTACAGCTACCATTGATCAAGCAACGTCCACCTACTAAAATCAGAAAACCCCGGTCTAAGGCGCCAATTCGACGAAAGGTGGACGAGAAGCATGTACAGCAAGGGATGGATAATGAGAAAAGCTCGAAGAATGAGGTTCTTGGAAAGGTCCTTGCAGAAGAGCTTGGGTATGAGTCTTGGAGCGATTCTGGAGATGACACCGATACCGACACCGAGGATGAATCTGATGACGACGACAGCGAGGACACTGCAGACGGTACAGATAGCACCGCAGATGAGAACGTGGAGACCCCTCCAGGTGCTCCTGATGAACCCCAACAATCAGAGCCCTCTGGTGGCCCGGCCACAGCTCCAGCCAAAGTTCCGGCTGATCAAGCCATGAACAAGATTCCGAAGCCAGGATCGGCCTCGGCCTCGGCCTCAGCCCGGGCCCGGTACAGACAAGAATGTTTCCAGATGGGCCTCACATCGGCACTCAATGCAGAACCCTACGAGCGTCCGAAAGAGCCATTTGTGTTTGGAGTCCCCCACGAACCGACAAAGCAGACCAAGTTCCGGCTCGGATTTTTCAAAGTTGGCCTGGCAAAACGCTGCCGCCCAATGACCATTTTTCCAAAACAGGATGGCGAAATCACTATTTCTCCTGAGGAATGGAAATCTATTGAACATGATGCTTGTCAGAAGATTGTCACTTATGATTACTTGCGACGCGAGAGGTATGAACTGATCAAGGTTGCTGAGGAGATGTAAGTTGAGTGTTAAGAAGTGCGAACCAGACCAGAAATATGTAACTGCATCTGAGAATATATGTATGAATTGTTTTGTTCAAATCCCCTTTTCGTATTTTTTTTAAAAATACTAGTTGAGACAATATAGGAATGAGTAAAGAAGCTGAGATGCAATAGAGTAACAATGAATCTATGCAATTGAATTTTATAGAGAGTGCTGTCATTCCAAGCAGTGAGATGAGATGAATCTAGCAAGTGGAGAGAAACATGCCTTTTGGGTCATAGTATCAATAATGGCTGCTCTTTCCATCAATTGGCACTAGTGGCCGAGCAGTTTCCTGGTCTAGCGGTTATGATTTTCCGTTAACAAATGCGATTAGCAAATGTTCCGGAAAGGTTCTGGGTTCGATTCCCAGGGAAACTATTTTTTGTCTTTTTGCCTCCAACCAAATAAAACCCAGAGGCGTTCATTTACTTTTGAAGTTTTTATTTTAATCTGCAAAAAAAAGGTAGGGTAGTAAACATTAGTTTCGATCGAAGGTCTTCTACTTCCAAAGCAGTTTGAATGTGCCACCACTGTAACTGACTCTTCTAAAACTTTTATCTGAATGATTTCATTGACTGTCCAAGATTTAAAATTGGCTTTCAAAGGAAGAATTAAGTAAAATATGTGCGCTTTACAAAAAAACATGTTCGTGATTGAACAAAAAATGCCAACGTCTAAACGGCGAGGAAATGGGGAGCGTTAAGGACCAATCCCATCAGGCATCCACCAAGGGTACCAGCGATGGGAATGGTCATGATCCAAGCAATCAACAAAAGACCGACACGTTGGAAGTTGACGGCCTTGTAAGTTCCATTGCACAGTCCAACACCGACGGTAGCGCCAGTGATGCACATGGAAGTGGAAACGGGCAGGGAGAACTGCGAGAAGACAAGAACCGTGATGGCGGCACCCATCTCCATGGAGGAGCCACGGGACGGGGAGTGGTAGGTGATCTTGTTACCCATGACTAAGTATACAGTTAGTAAAAATGAAGATTGAAAAAAAGGAGAGAAGGGGGTGCTTACCTTTCATGATGTTGTAACCGTAAGTGCACAAACCGATGGAGATGCAGATGGCCAGGACGGCAAGTTGCCAGACAGGCACGGGGGACTTGGATGCAGCAGGGGTTCCGGTGGACCAGGCAGAGTAGATGGCAGCCCAGGGGCCGACAGAGTTGCCAATATCGTTGGCACCGTGAGCGAAGGAGGCAGTGCAGGCAGTGATGATCTGGATGAAAGAGTAGGTGTGCTCGACCTCATTGGGATATTTCTCGGCGTTGGCATACACGCGCTTCATGCGCTCACCCTCTGGCGTACCCTCATTACCACTCTGGGCAGCGTGGATGTCGTAGTGGAAACCGTAAAGCAGACCGACAGTGATGATAGCGGGCAGGCGCTTGGCCATGCACCTCATGTTGCGGAACTCGTAGATCTCACCGGCACCCATGGGGTTGTCGCGGAGAAGGCGCATAGCCCAGCCAATAGGACCACGGCTTTGAAGGAGCTTGGCGTTGTGACGTTCCTCGGACTGAGCCATGAGTTCACGGTAGGTGAGCTGATTGGCCTCGACCCTCTCGACGGATCGCTCCTCTGCAGAGCCTGGGATGGAGGCAACACCCGTCTTGGCCTCCTTCTCATCGATAGGCAGATGAGATTCGTGATACTCGGGTTCATCTTGCACCACAGCGTAGTTGGGGACCTTGGCGACCTCGGAATCGGTGGGGATGGGACGGCTGAAGAGCAGAGGGCCCTGGATGACCATCCACCATTTCACACTGGGGTCTTTCTTGATGATGCGGGCGTGGAGGAAAGGAACGAAGAAGATAGCAGACAATAGACAGACACCACCACCAGTGCCCATAGTGACGGCAGCAACGTACCAGCCGGGCTTCTTGCTCAGACCCAGGCTGGGAGAGCCCTTGTACACAATGGAGAGTGTGCAAATAGTGGCAGCAACCAGGAAGAAGAAAGGAGCACTCCAGACGGCCCAAGCGATAGGGTTTCTCCGCACATGCACGGTGTACTTGATCAGCAGGAAGATGATAGCGGCAAAGCAACCGGAAATGACAGGAGCCATGCCGAGGCCAGCGAAAATGGCACCGAGACCCTTGCCATCGTTCCAGCCCCACTGAACCTGGGAAGCGCCAACAGTTGCAACACCGACACCGGCGACAGCAGAGATGAGAGAGTAGGTGGAGGAAACGTGAGCGGAGTTTTTGGTACACCACATCACCCATGAGGATGCAGCGGCAAGGGCACATGTGAAGGCAAGCATTTGAACGCCGGCATTGCCTTTGAAGGCTGAATTGGGAATGATGCCGTTCTTGATAGTATCTGCGGTGCGAGCACCGACGGCGACAGCTCCGACGAATTCGAAAATGGTACCGAGGACCATGGCCTGGCGGTAGGAGATGGAACGGGAGGAGACACTGGTAGCCCAGGAGTTGGCAACATCGTCTATGAAGATAGAAATGTTAGTCGAGGCCAATTAGTAGAAGATAAGCTCTGTGCTACTCACTTGCACCGTTGTTGAATGCATCAAGCATAGCAAACAACGTGCCGATGGCAAAGATGTAATCATATTGGTGGAGATACATCTTGATGAGTTGTATCAAGTCAAGTGAAACAAAGTCAAGTGAAAGCTTAGTACTGGACTTTCGGTTGCTCTGATGAAGAAGAGAAACAAGTGGTAAGGTGAGAAGACTGCCTTTTATGTATGCATGGAATATCCCACAGGTTGATACGGGCCCCTCTGCTCTCTACGCACGACAAGCCCTGTGGCAAGTGTTCTACGCCAAGGAGAACTTCCCGTTTGGGACATTCCGACCACACGTGCTGGTCCTACTCGCAATAGGAGCCCATGAATCACCGTCCGTGGGCTTGGCAAAAAGTAAATGTAACAAGGCCTAGCCAAGAAAGAAAACAGCATGTTTCCGCAAGCTTGTGGTCTCAAGCAAATTGGATGAGGTCTTGGCAGCGAGCTGGGCGGAACTTTGTACATTGAGATATAGTAGATTTATACTATGGGATAGATCTAGATTAGGTCTAGATCCAGTGGAATTTGGTGGAAATGACATCTGATTGGCTGCTGTGACACGGCCATTGGACGGTTGCGGCTCTTGGCGGGGGTGGGGGCATATGGCCCGCCTCAACCTATGAGAGCACAGTAAATCCACACGTGGGTATCAAAGAGGTCTATCCCCGGAATGTCTTTGGACGTCTCTCGCATGGCTCGCTTCTATTCTAGAAACCATCTCTAACCTTTACAGGTTTCACTCTTGCCAAGGCTGGTGGATCGGGCACTCCGAGGCGAGCGCACGTGCCCTTTTTGTAGGAATTTGTTTTCCTAGGTTGACAGCCATTTATTGCAGGCAATTGGTAGCGATGAAAACTGGGATTTCCGAGTCTTAGTTCGGTACCCTGGTCCAAGCCAAATTAATCTTCAACAGAACCATCTGACCACGAGCAATGTACATAGTACTACTACATATCACGAATTACAAAAGCCGAATAACTTAAAAACACAACGGAATCCCGGGAATTTCTCGCATGATTTAGCCCCACTAATTAGAGCCGTTCACACCTGTTCAATTCTCCGATCTGGCCAATTTCGCCAGTGGCTCGCATGACCACTCAGTTCACCAAAACAACGAACCAGTCGTATTGATATATCCCCGAGGAGGCCTGCTTGGCGTAATTTATCTCATTTCTGTCTGGTTAGAAATTGCTTTTTGAGAATTTGCTCTTCTAACCTCATATGATATGGTAGCGTGCATCAACCTGATTCTCTAAATGGACCCATCAAACAGCTGACCAACCTCAGAAAGGCCTTTCTCCACGCTTGATTCTCGAAATCTCATCGAGAGCAACAGAGGTGGGTGTTCAGATCACATTCCCAAGTGATCTAAGCAAAACAATTTGGCCACCCTCAACAGAAGAAGCGGGCAAACCAAACAGTCACCCAATGGTTAGGTCAGAACGGCGGAAAGGATGTTGAGACATCGTCTCTTATGAAGTCTGGCAAATCGAATCATCCAATTTTGAGACTAACTCATTAGACACGGAGTAAATATACCTCATCAGCTCTATCGCCACACTCTCGTCTACCGGGACCAGGGCATCTCAACACCCACGCGAACAATATCCTCCACTCGAACCTCCCCATCGTTGACATCCTGAAGCATATCCTAGCTTGGCTTTGTCCCCTGGTCCACATAGAATGTCGTCTCGGGAGCATCGCCTACTTCAAACACAGGCTGCTTTACCGAGCGAGAAATCGTCCGAAGGCCAATTGTCTAGGTATCGTCTGAGTGCGATACTGGCCTGTCGATTTTTGTGGCAGACTCCGAACCGAAAGAGCCCTATACCGATTTATTGATTCATTGCTGTCTCTATCTCCAGATGATTCTTAGTTTCAACACATGGGGATTCCAACGCAATCCACAGATCTTCGGCGAGTATTGCAACGGCTTCAACCCAGACCACTGGCTTCAAACGGAGACGAGTTATGTCGATTCATTCCTGATACATTTACGCATTTGATTGTGAGGAGCTGGGTACAACCAATTCCCCGGCCGCAACCTTGCTCAACTTGAGCTACTCAAACTATTGTCAAACCTGATAAAGGACTACGATATTGAGTAAAAATGCTAGAATCAGTGGGTATTCAAAAGCTAGTTTACGGCTATTCCGTCCGAAGGGCCATGCGAAATTAAAAGAAGCTCGTGCGATTGACCGAAAAAAAAGAAATGGAATTCACCGACCGCGCAAGCGGTCCCACAACCTCCCCATACCTGCCATTGGTTTCTCAACAACGACAGTGGGAATAGCTTGCAGAAGGAACCCGATGGGAATAGATATCGCACCAAGAACGATAGAATATGCCCATTGATCGCCAGTCAACTTTGTGATTGAGAATGCCCGCCCACCGACGAACATAATCAGGATTTGAGCGCCCATCATGATGCAGGTTATTGCTATGAAGAGCCAGTTGTGATGGATCCCCTCGACAAGATTAAACGATCGCTCAATTTGTCGATTGCTGTATTGGGGTTAGCAAGACAAAAGAAATCAATGTAGTCTCAACATACTTGTACATGTTGAATATCTGCATCCAGACATATGTGTTGAAAACAGCGGTCTGTAACTGTGATGTGTGAAGAGCGCTGTGGTAGGAGAAGATAGAAGAGCCCGCGAAGTACAGAACGAGTGTTACTACCATCTGATACACAGATTGGCCAATGATCATCTTCCACATGGTAGGAGTAATCAAAGGTGTAGATATTGGTTCAGGTTTGCGGTCAAGAATCCGGCGAGGAGGAGGGTCGGTTGCTAGCGCAAGAGCGGCTAGAGTATCTTGAAACAGATTTACCCACATGAGCTGCACTGGCGTCAAAACCGACTCCTGCGATGAGTTGGCTACGGCCGAAACAAATGCTAGGCCCACAGAGGTGAAGGTTATGGTAATTTGGAACTGGAGAAGTGATATTAGATCGTCCGGCTATTTATACTCATTGTTAACAGAGCCTTTGGCTTACCTGCAAAAATTTCTTGACAGCATCGCCGACTGCCCTTCCCCACATGATAGCCTTGACAATCGAAGAAAATGTGTCATCCATCAGGACAATCGAGGAAGCCTCACGAGCAATTTCAGTGCCAGATATTCCCATCGAGAATCCAATATCAGCAGCTGCAAGGGCAGGGGCATCATTGGTGCCGTCTCCAGTGACAGCAACAACTCTTCCGAGATACTTCAGACGCTGGACCAGAACCCGCTTATCATCTGGGCGAGATCGAGCAAGGACCTTGAGGCGTGGGACTAGCTCATTTTGCTGTGATTCATCGAGCGCACGGAACTTATCGCCTTCCATCACAAGATCATCTGGACTGTTGATGATTCCACATTCTTCTGCAATGGCCTTTGCTGTCAGAAGGTTATCACCGGTAACCATGCGCACAGTGAGACCTGCTTTATGACTGGTCTCTACAGCACCCCAAGCATCGGCCCGGAGAGGGTCTCGCAGACCTAGAATTCCTTGAAATGTGAGTTCCTTCACCAGCTTCTCAAAGTCGACGGTTTCTTCCTCACCCTCGAAGGGCAACATTTCCACATCCCGGAAGCAAATCGCAATTGTGCGCAAGGATCGTGAGGCAAATTGAGAGATCGTCTGGCGTATTTGTTCAATACCATCCTCCCCGATTGGAACAGTAATAAGCCCTTGCATTGGCTGTGCAATTGTGGCCACACATTTTTCAAGGAGAATCTCAGGAGCACCCTTCACATATGATCGATATACCCCGCTGGCTAGTTTGACAACCGTGATCATATATTTGCGAGAAGCATCAAAAGGCAAAAGATCCACAACTTCCGAACCAGCGCGATCAAAGTCAAGCTGGCCTAGCTCGAGATAGTCCTGGGAAAACCTCAGTAGGGCAGCTTCTGTTTGGGACCCAAGAAACTGACGACCTCCGTCATATTGGCTTTCAATTGCGGTCGAGTTGATCACGATAGATTGCCTTAAAAGCGACCTCGATTGACTAGAAAGACGACTCATGCACTTTGCCACAGACGAGGGTTTTTCATCTTCCAATACACCTGGACTGCTAGCTCGATCAGTAAATTGCGAGGCAGCACCAAAGAAACCCGAGACAACAGTCATCTCATTCTGTGTTAACGTTCCCGTCTTGTCTGAGCAGATATCCGTGGCCTGTCCCATCGTTTCGCACGCTCGGAGCTGTCGAACCAGGTTGTTATCTCTCATCATTCGAGTAGTGGCGAATGACAACGCAAGTGTTACTGCCAAGGGAAGTCCTTCGGGGACGGCAATCACAACAACAGTCAAGGCTAGAATAAAGACATTCAAAAACGATTGTCCCTTTTCCGAGGCGGACTCTGTGCTATTCCGGAGGCCGACACAGAATTTGATGAACAAGATTACGAAAAGCACAAGCGCCGCAAGTGCACCAAAGAGGGCAATATTCTTTGCAAGATTGCTGAGCCGTACTTGAAGCGGAGTGAAACCGGGGTCGGTGTCGAGAGAGAGGAGGATTCTACCGTAGCTAGATTTTGTGCCTGTGGCCAAGACAAGGTACGCACCGACGCCTTCCACAATCTTTGTATGAGATAGGATGAAGGGATCGATCTCATGAGGGCTATTAGGAAGAGTTGTATCGATGGCGCTCTTATCGACCGGATCAGACTCGCCAGTTGCCGAGGACTCATCGCATTTGACCTGATGACCCCTTATCAACACTCCATCAGCAGGAACGATATCCCCTGGACTGATGTGGACAATATCACCAACAACAACCTCAGAGATGGGAATGTCATGAACCCTCGCAGAACGAAGAACCCAAACATTGCGATCTTGCTGCTTCTTATTGAGCTTCCGGAACTTGTACTCCTTTTGATAGTCATTCGCGGCACCGGCGAGAGTAATGACGACGATAGCGACGAGGATAGCAACACCCTCCACCCATTCAACGGGCGGGTTATTGACAGTATGCTTGGTTCCGAATGTCTGGTATAGCCCCAAAGCAAGCGAGATAATAGCAGCCCCACTTAAAAGGAACAGGACGTGGTCGTTGTAGGCTGCCCACATCAATGACAGGAAGCTCGGAGATGGTTTTATGGGCAGGCGATTGTCTCCGAAGAATTTCTTTCTATCGACGAATGCATCACAACTAAGCCCTGTCGAGATAGGGAGCTCAGTGATAACGGTCTTTTCTGTCGGCGCAGTGCTTGTAGTGCTCCCAGCGACATTCACTGGAGCAGCTATGTAGGTCTCGTCCAGGCTCAGGCCGGAGTGAACGTCGGTTCGCAGTCCTTCCTCCAAACCTTTTATCCCACCGAGGGCATGGAACTCCTGGACATCTTTGGATTGTATAAGGTCGCTTAATGTCTCAGGATCAAGGGTAAAAGCCGACAAAGTCGACTGCGTGGATTGTTCCGTGGCACGTTTTGATCGCGGGTTCTTCTGTGTATGGTCAGTGAGACGAATTTTCAGGCCTCACCATCATTGAACTTACGATTCGTGACCAAAAAGACTTAGGAGACCCATTGGCCCCTGAAGTTGGCGTCATTTCATCGAGAATGCCATCGGAGGGAATTAGATGGATAAAACTAGAAAGGAAATCTGGAAGGGCAAATGAGCTCTGGTGAAATACGAATACGCGTAAAAGGGGAGGAACTGTAAAAATACATCAGTATTAAAAGTATTAAAACCCAAATGTTCACAGCATGCCCAGGTGTTTTTGCTGTCTATTTAGGCTGACACAGCGACATACAGGAGACACGCTACCTAGTTTTGACGCTATCAATTGGAGATATCCCCAGGTCATCAATATGGGGCCTTTTTAAGGTTCCCCTGACTAGTTACCTAGTTATGCCGATTTTCGACAACTGCCCGTTGTCATTAGCCATACGAGGACGAGATATGCAGCGCAACTGACATTCAAAGCCAGTGGGCAAGTAATTTTCTCACAGCTTTCTATGTGCAGAGTACTTCCCTTAAGCAAGTCCCAGAGATTACACAAGAAGATTGTTAACATTCTCGAGTCTTGGCAAGGAGGCTGTGCAAGACAAAAGACCATGTCAATGCCCGAAGGCTGACTCTCTCGACCCAAGTGGATCAAAAGAGGTGCATCGGCGCCAACGAAACTTAACGTTTGGTAGTTAAATCCAGAAAATTTGATTAAAAATGGCTAACACTGGCCAATGCTGGCTAGATTTAGACTAGGACATTCGGCAACGCCTTTCCACATTCCAAGCCCCAAAGAGAGTCTAATTTAACGTACGCTGTGAGTTCTCATCCGCAGCCTTTACCCACGCCACTCTCCTTAGATCCTCCAGCGCCGCCACGGTGTCTGGATGATCCGTTCCAAATGCCTTTTCCCTGCGAGAATATACGGTTTCGGCCATTCCTCCGGCGACCTCCCACTTGCTTTGCGATTGGTATATAAAGCTCAGATTTGCCATTGCGCTGAGTGTGTGCGGGTGGTATTTTCCTTTCGTCTCTTCCATCAAACGCAGAGACTGGGCGGCCAGGATCTCGGCATCTGGCGATTTCTTCATCATTTGATATGTCACTGCAAGATCCGCCATGGCAACCAGTGTGTGTGGATGACGTTCGCCGAGGACATCTTTCATCGCAGCTGTTGCTTTTCCCCCGAGATCTTTGGCTTCTTCGAGTCGACCCAGACCGCGATACGTTGAGGCAAGGTTGCTGATGGACATTAGAGTTTGGGGGTGGGTTTCGCCGAGCACAGTCTCCCTGGTAGCTACGACTTCTTTTTCAAGGCGCTCAGCATCTGACCATCGGGCTTGTTCGCGGTATGTGGATGCAAGATTGGCCATAGAGGTCAAAGTGAAGGGATTGTTTGTCCCAAATATGTCCCGACTAACAGTGACGACCTCCCGTTCTAGATTTTCAGCGGAATCTAATCTGCCCTGGTCTCGGTAGGTCGATGCCAGAGTAAGCTTCCAGTTCAACAGCGAGGCATCGGTTGGAAGTAGTTTCCTTTCCCCAATCTCAACCAGTTTTCGCGAAATTGACTCGGCCTCTTCATACCGACCGAGATTGGCATACGATATAGCCAAGTTAGACATAGAATTCAAGGTAGATGGATGCATGGGACCAATAGTCTTCTTCTTCAACTCGAAAATCCTCGCATCAAGTTCCTGAGCATCAACCCAAAGCCCTTGACTCCGATACGTGGAAGCTAAATTTGTCATCGAAGCCAATGTCTGGGGATGCGTCTCGCCAAGAATCTCTTGTCTTAAATTTGTCACTCGGGCAGAGAGAGCAGCAGCCTGATCCAGCTGCCCTCGGCCCCAATACGCCGAAGCGAGATTGTGCATCGCTGTCATAGTCATACAGTCTTGTTCTCCCTTCAAGTTCTCGCAGGTGTCCAGCACCAGAATGGCTAGATCTTCGGCAACGATCCATGATTTGGCCTGCATCCATGCCTTCACACATGCCGCGAGCTCATCAAGCATTATTGTCGTTGCGTCAGAATTCGTGTCGGTGGCGAGTACCCGATTCCCCGCTGTCTTCATTGCCGACTCTAGGTCTGCGGCCTCTATCGTCCAGCCTCGGCCATAATATATGGATGTGAGTTCACTGACCTCCCTCTGGAGCAACTCGAGGGAGGGAGGGGGTTTGTCCATAGATCACAAGCAGGGTAGCAGAGATCATTCAACTCCGGGCAGGTTGATGTTTGTTTGTGTGGATGATTCGATAGGCGGGTTGTGAATCACTTACCCGTATCGGAGGTTCTTTGTTGCCAAAATATGGGTTCGTGATGAAGACAGGACTGCGCGACCGGTACGCGACTCTTAGAGGGAAAAATAATTGTGACCTGTGAAGGCATTGCCAAGGTGAATGTGGGGGGGACACGAATGCTCCGGTTAATGACAATACAGAGCAGAGAGGGGTTGGTCCATGGGCCCCAAGTAATAATTGTAAAGTAATGGGGCGTCATTCCACATAATAAATTCGAATCTATTAATAATCTTGGAAACCCTCCAGGGCTGCAGTATATCCCATAAGGCTGAGACCAATATGGGAAATGCTGTTGCCTGAAAGCTGCATACCGTATGTATACACAACATTGCAAGTACCAAACGGGTAAGTGTCGGCTTCAGCCCTATCAGACCCCTCACTTCTCCAGTCCACATGTGGAGATGAGGCAGTTCTGTTTGGCGCTAGTAATAGGGCTGTAACTTTGAATAAGGCTGAAAGTTACTTGTACCCGTATTTTGTACCGTGGTAAATGTTTGAAACAGAACTGTCCTGAACATCGACCTTATGTGGTTTCCCCGGTCCTCGGATCACATCTCACTTACCTACGTAAGCTTCAACAGAGATTGCCCAGACTTCCCCAGAATTTACCATGTCTCGTCGAGGTATGCCAGAGTTTTGTGGACCAGAGCCCAGTCGCTATCAGCGTCAGCAAATTCAAGATGCAGATTTAGACCCTTGGACTCGCATCCAGAGGGGGTTCAAAATGCCTTTGCAAATAGGACTGAAGGAACTGAATATCAATCCAGGATGGCCAGTGATGGTGCTGTTGCCGCTGGCCGGACTTGCAAAGATATTTCATTGGAATCCGATCATAGTTCTCGTGGTGAATATCGTCGCGATTATGTTTTTGTCTGAGGCAATATCTATCTCATCCGATGAACTAGCTGCGCATCTTGGAGAGTTGCAAGGTGCACTACTCAGTGCCACATTCGGAAATACTGTAGAGCTCACGGTGAGTCACAGTTCTTGCACCGACTATGGAAATGACACAATGCTCACTCAGCCTAGGCGGGAATTCTGGCTCTGGTTCATGGCGAGATCCCATTCGCCCAGTCTGTCATGGTTGGCAGCATTCTCTCGGATCTTCTACTTGTAAGTTCCCGAATTGTGAAAATCCCAGTGGTGGCCATATCATCCGACTGACAGCCAAATTTAGGTCTTCGGCTGTTGTCTCGTCACAGCTTCGTATAACAAGGAAGTTTTAGAGTTTAACAGCGCTCTTGCAAAGACCTTGTCCTCTTTGATGATGATTACAGCCGTGACAATGCTTCTCCCAACGGCTCTCTACTCGACTTTTCCAGTATCTGAGATCGATGACAGAGTGTTGTCTTTCTCACGAGGAACGGCATTGGTGATGCTTGCGCTCTACGGAGGCTACCTCTACTTCTACCTCGGAACTCACAAACACCTATTCCTTTCAAATGAGAGTGAGATAAGTGATGATGAAAATGACGGAGATTCATCATCCGCAGCCAACCAAGCCAGCTTGGCTTCATCAATTATCCGATTGATAACTGCCGTGGCCGCAACAGTCTTTTGCACAGAACTCCTGCTTGAAAGTATCGGCGACATGACGCAAACGCTAGGAGCCTCTGAAGTATTTATTGCGATCGTTTTTATTCCAATCGCTAGCAATAGCACCGAGGGGGTTACTGTCGTTACGGCATCACGCACAGGAGACACGGACTCTGCAATCCGGGTTATCATCGACAGTCTCTTGCAGATTGGTCTGTTTGTCATACCGTTCTTGGTGATCATCGGCTGGTGTATTGCTGAGCCGATGACGCTTTTCTTTGACTCGTTCCAGACTGTTGCCATGTTTTTGGCCATTCTGGTGGTTAATCATCTCCTTCGTGATGGCCAGTACGCTTACATCCATGGTGCAATGCTCCTTGCTCTGTAAGTCCCCCTGCATTCCTTACTGAGTTGGGATGATACTTTTACTGATGCATAGTTATAGATACTCTAGTCTAGTTGTGGCGTTCTATGCGAGATAGCCCAAGGGGTTTGCCACCTCAACCCACCTTTCGGGGAGACTTCAAGTAACGAATGATGTGATATATTAGGACTGGGAGACTCTAAGCACCCAGGAAAATTACATTCACCGGCACCTCAGGCCTAACAAAGAACGAGAAAGTAATGATCATGTATCTGTTGAGAGAGAGAAAGGTTAGTGCCGACGAACAATAAGCCCAACAAAGTAGCACGAGTGACTCACGTTCCAATCAACATCAATCCCTCGAAGTAATTACTCCGTCCATCAGAGATGAGATAAGTCATAACTACAACACTAAGTAAAAGTGTTGTAGCCTCAAACCCATCAAACCAAAGAATGTGTGGCTGATCGAAAGCCCAACCAGCGAGAACCAGCAGCGGAGCAATAAGCATAGTAACCCGCAAAACATTGTTGATAACCGCCCTGATCCCAAGCTCAATCTGATTGTAAGACCGGGACCCCACCACAATGGAGCGGTACTTAATCGAGTTCCCGAGCAGAGGAACAAGTGTCACGGCAAGGAAAGACTGGTTCATGCCCGTGATCGCAGCAGCCCCGCTCAAACTGCTGACTATGTAATAAGTGCACGCAAGCGCAGAAGAGGAAGCAGCTGTTAGAATTATAGCTGCTGCAAACTTGCCCACATATGGCTGCGGGATCCGGGCCTCAATGATCTGGCTTTGGCGAGACTGATGGCCGTTGCGAGTGTGGTCCCGCTGGCTGAATGGGGTGCTGGCGAACATGGCTGCATGAGTGCCGAGACGGAAGACGAGGAAAGTGAGGAGCAGAATGATGAGGATAATGGCTGTTACACGTTGCGTCAAGAGGACTTGGTCTTCTGGGGTGGCCTTGGCGGATGGAAAGACGTCCATTATAGTTGGGAGGGCGAGGAGGATGAAGACAACCATCATGAGGGATGAGAGGACTGTTGTAAGGGTACGATCAAACCGGAGTCGCTTTTGGTCATAGCCTGAGAAAAAGATGGTGCTGCCAAGGACCTAGATACACAGTCTGTATTAGAAGGAGGTTCATAGCACCAGTGGTGAAATTTGATACTGGGATTTACCAGTAATAAATTGCTCAAGACACTTCCCAGTATCACGGACTGGGAGATGTGTGGTCGCCTTTTTGCGATCGCATTGATTCCGATCTGGATGAACCATCATCAGCCTATGTTTGAATTGAAGATGGAGTCCCTGGATATCACCATTAATTCCACCGAGTTTCCTAGCGTTGATTTCAAAACTTCAATGAAAGCTCGGCTGCCACCTATAGCCAGTGCATCGATCGATCGGTTAATCCATGATACAAGTGGAATCAGGGCAACCATGTTGAGAACGAAGATAGCAGCACTGTTCCACTCCAGGGCTCCTCCTATGATACCGATGAGAGGTATCAAAAGTGACAAGAGGCCCAGGTGGTGCTGGATCTGCGCCATGACTGAATTGCAATATGGCATAGGGGAGCCTCGGTCAGGAGACATGGTTCGTCGAGGGAAAAGGTGAAGCTAAGAGAACTCTCGCCCCATCTTTACAAAGTCCAGGTCAATAAATGAGGCTCGGTGTATCACAGTAATATTTCCATCCAGATACTGTCACATGTGTAATTAAATGTAATTAACTGTAATATACCTGTATTTTATCTGCACGTCTCTTCAAGTAGATTAATCCTACGCAATCCACCTGTGGATTAGTTACACTAGTGCATACGCAGATGCCTACGGCTGAAAGGGGAGTGGAGTAATACATCATCCCCTTGAACCCTCCCGAGCTCGACCCCGATGTCTCTTGATCTCTTTCTTCACTCTTGACAACATGAACAACGCAGCTCACCCCCGGCTGCGAAAGTCAACCAAGAGTGACTCTGAAACTATGGCTGGCTTCCTCGGATCAAATACGATAGCCCATGAGCAAGATGCATTGCTCAGAGACGAGGCTCAACGCGAAAATAACGGAGAGGAACACACAGAGCTGCGTAACACAAGCTGCCCCGACCCGAAACGCGTTCTGTTCCTAGACAACTCGGTTTTAAGCGTGGTTAAGACTACACTAGGATGCAGCTACTCCAATTTGCTGCTGCCATTTGTGTTTCTGGGCATAATTGCGGGGAGTCAAGGATGGGGTGATTCGATCTCGTTCGTGTTCAATTTCTTGGCGATTCTTCCTCTCGCCGCGTTGCTGTCGTTCGCCACAGAGGAATTGGCGAAAAGTGTCGGGCAAACCGTTGGAGGACTGATTAATGCGACGTTTGGAAATGCGGTCGAAATGATTGTAAGTGGCTGGACGTTTGACACTCTGTTGGATTGCGAAACTGATGTCGGTCACTGTGCAGGTGGGGATCACTGCGGTCCGGCAGGGAGAAATCAGTATTGTACAGTCAAGCATGGTGGGCAGCATTCTGTCGGGAAATCTCCTGGTATGTTTGGGTCTTGGTGCATGTTCGCTGCCCAGATGGTCTTGTATACTTACACGAAACTTTAGATCCTCGGAGTTTCACTGTTTTGCGGCGGCTATGCAAAAGATGTGGTAAAATTCAACGTCGATGTTAGTGGGATACTGTCATCCTTGATGGTGGTCTCCTCTGCAACATTGATCATTCCATCCGTCCTCTATTCAACCATACCGTCCAAGTCCGACGACTTGGAATCCAGCGTCTTGAGTCTCTCCCGTGCCGCCTCCGTGGTCCTCCTCACATTCTACCTGGTCTACCTCTACTTTCAACTGAAGAGTCACTCCGAGCTATTCGTCGACGATAAACATGAAGAGGAAGAAGAGCGAGTACTGGGCCCCTGGTCGGCAAGCATCATTTTGATCCTTGCAACTCTCGGGGTCACAGTCTGCTCTGATCGTCTGGTAGACAGCGTCGATGGCTTCGTAGATAAGTGGCATGTGAGCCGGGCTTTTATTGGCTTGATTGTGGTTCCCATTGTCGGTAACGCAGGAGAGTTCAACACTGTCGTCAATTCTTCGATCAAAGGGAATATGGATCTCGCGATTGGCGTGATTGTGGGAAGCACGTTGCAAATCGCATTGTTTGTGAGTCCGTTCCTGGTCATGTGTGGATTGGTTATTGGGCAGCCCATGTCCTTGCGCTACAGCCCCTTTGAAACGGTGGTATTTTTCATATCGGTAATAGTCATGGACTGCTTGATTCGAGGAGGTCGATCGAATTACTACGAAGGATCTTTATTGATTGGAACGTGAGTGACCACATGAGTGCTCTGGCTACCCCCGGTACTAATAATTTCTCCTAGGTATCTGATAATCGCAATTGCATTCTACGTGCACCCAGACGCAGTCGATGCACCGTTTGTTTAGGATGCAGGGTGGTTACGATTAATTATTCCCAGTTCGATGCATTAAATTCGGACAAACTACGAAATCTACGTTTCTAAGCGCCCACAGCATAAACATAGCCAAATGTCTTTATAGCAAAAGGCAAGAATCGTCAAAAGTGGAGTCACCTCGTAGGGCTGAAACTTGGCCACCAGATGCACCAACTTCAATTTAACCAATCACCTTCAATCTCATTAACTCGGCTTTTGTCCGGATGTTCTTATGGAGACAGGGGATTTTCAAGGCCGACTGGCTCAACCCATTTCAATCCTAGTTTTAGATAGCCCCTGATTTGAGCATCATTCAAACCTGCATGGATAGTATATTACCGGCTAACCCTAACCGGGCAAGGGAACATGATCAGGCAGCAGAATACTGCTTAATTCCTATTTCTTTTCCTTTAAATCGTTATTTTCTTTGCTACTGAGTCTTGATTCATTTTTCTGTATAGTACCTAGAGTCGAATCGTTATTGCCTACGCAGTGTGGCTGTTCAAAGTCATACATGCACCCCCAACTCAAACAGATCCATTTTTAGAGCTATGGGACAAGGGAGGCCTTCTGAAGGGATGCCAAAACTTCAATCATGTACGATCAATCACAGTTGCAGCGCCTAACGTAGGCTACTAAGGTCCCAATTTTTAATCAGAAATGTAGTTAAAAGGCCCTGTGTTTCCACACCAAATTTAGTACACCCACATGCTGATCACCAACCAAATATCATCATTTAGCGCTGCGCCATACCCTATACCCATGTAGAATGCACCCATGGCCCATTGATACGACATGGCCGAGTCACACAGAGCCAGGGCGTTGAGCAGATCGAGGTATAAAAGTCCCTCAATTCACCCATCCAAATGTATTCATTTTTTCCCCAAGTACTTTCATACGTGGTATTATCATTATAATCACCTTTTGTGTGATACCAGTCTCTGCCACCTATTGCTATTCTCATACTCTAGTATTTCTCACTATGGGTCTTTTAACGCTCTTGCTCAAAGTGATCCTAATCCCAATTGTTATCGTCGTTGTCATTGCCGTGGTGATATTCCTTCTGATCAAAATGCGTCGGGATCGCAAAAAGAAAGAAAGGGAATTGGAGAAATCCTTCCAACCACCCCCTATACAGCAATGGGTGCCGTACACCCCAGTCCAGCAACCAGCCCCGGCATATGTCAAAACACCGGGGACGATGGAGCAAGGCATTGGACATGGACAGTCTTAGTGTCCACTTTCTGTTAGGTAATGATGTCTTGCAGTGGGAGATTCGGTGGTTACCTTTGCTAACTGGGTGCTGCAGAGTGCCTGCTTTCGGGCAACATTTCACACTATGGACGGAAGGTCTATTTCTATAACTTTGCAAAGGATCTGGCGTGAATTTTCTCAATTGAAGGTTTTCCTATTAATGCAAACCAAGGGCTGGTACAAGGCATTCATTGGCAGCAATTGCATCTGTATTAGTGACTCTGTTTCATAGTGCTGAAACTTGTACTACCTAGAGTCACCAATTTCCATCCATGGCATTTTACCCTGTACATAAGGACTGTTTTCTGTGCCATTGTGTGCCATCTATTATATTAGGGAGTGTAGAGTTGACGTTATACATACCGCCATTAGTCACCACATCTAAAGGCCATTACTATAATATTGTGCCAGAGCCAAATGTGAGCCGAAAATCAAACCCTGCGCGTGTCTAACTCAAATACTGTACCTGAAGGTACGGTACCAAAGGGCGTTGAGACAAAGATGATGTTTGCCTTCGGGGTGCTGTTATCTACCACGAGACCAGCCCGGCCACTTTTGCTGGCTGATTGCCCGAAGCGCTGGCCCAGGGGACTTACTAGGTGGCCCCTGTCCCGAAGATTGTGTCAACTAAGGGACTTTGGGGAACCCAAAAGGCACTGGATTTGCTAAGGAAGGGCGTGGAGGCGAAGAAGCCGGTAGTAGTGAATTGGATAACTCTCATGTCACTTTTGAGTCTGTGCTATAGACCAAATGGCTCCAGGCTTTGCATCTCATGGGATCTGCATGTCGGTTGGCAAAATATAATTAAGGTACAAACTACGCTTTTACATTTGTTACAATCGAAACATAGATCAATAATGATTTTACGTGATCACTGTTGGGAATCCTAGAACTGAAGTACATTGACATGAAAGTACATATTCAAAGGGTCCTAGCTAAAGACATTGAAATTGCAGAAGAGAAGAATTGATCTTAAATCCAATCCATCAAGGGAGGCACACAAGGCTTGCAGGTCACCAGAACCGGCTGCCCTTAAGACACCCTAGGCAACACCCGCAAGCCCAGGGTGAGAAACAATCAATATCGGAATCTGAAAATTTAAAAGGAAACTTGCTCAATGGTGTCGCGACGCAGGACTTCAGCGTCTTCCGGCAACAAAAATCTGGCCTCAATCTGTCGCTGGATAGCTTCTCCCGCCTGACGTCGATAGTTGGCTACCGTTTTATAGATAGCCCACAGTTTAACATCTTTGAAAGGGATTTCGGTGTCTTTTAATAATAACTAGATTAGAACAAGTAAAAAAAGATTATCGCGGGCATGAGGAACTTACCAGTGTGCCAATGCGGATGTGGCCGAGGAGTAACATCGATGATTCTGGCAGTAGGCACGTCTGTATGAACCGTTCTGACCCCGGCCAGTGCATTTCCGTACTCATCTCGCTCGATATTCCCGAATGCGTCGATATCAATTGTGGTACCACGCGGGGGAGCAACATCGGTCGTAATCCATTTGTTCATAGCATCGAAGACAGCATGGTAAATGAAGGAATTGGCAAAAGTGCTCCATTGGGTACCTTCCAGATCAACAACCGACAAACGCTTCTTATCAGCCATGGAGAGGTATCGAGTCTCGCGATGAGACATACCGGCAACTTCGTAGAGCCGGAATGAACTGCTATCAGCACGGCGATGGGGAGCAATATCACTTCCGTCGTAGAGTGCCTTGATATAGATGAGTTCAAATTCACCTAGAATCTCAATAATCTTTGCATCGCGCAAGTCTGGAAGTGGATTGCCGCCATCGCATTGGCATGGCATAAATCCCTCAAATGGGGTGCCTCCATCGGGGAGTCGGAGATGAGTAGACTCGACAATGAACTTTCTTATCAAGTCTGCAGTCTGGGAAAGACCACTCAATATGACGCGTTTGGCCTTGATATTCAGCTGTTCCGATCTCAAGGCATCTGATGCAGCAACGAGAATCTCCGGAGATTGTAGAGTTGCAGCCCACCATCTTTCCTTGAAGATCCTGTAGTTATCCCACAGCTCCTCTGCGTTAGCGAAGGCGGGAATGTTGCTGGAAAACTCCTCCAGAGTCCGACTGGGAATGAAGTGAATGTCTTTGTAGCGTTCGGGATTAACGTTTTTGATCTGGTCAATTGCCGCGGGAGCCTGCGAATCAACTTCCAGCCAGGCATGGCCTTTCGACTATTAGCTCAGACAACGCGGCACACTAGAATGCATGACA
The DNA here is from genome assembly GCA_002116305.1 of Penicillium italicum. Classification (NCBI taxonomy): domain Eukaryota; kingdom Fungi; phylum Ascomycota; class Eurotiomycetes; order Eurotiales; family Aspergillaceae; genus Penicillium; species Penicillium italicum. The sequence continues at coordinate 112,461 of KZ108090.1, read as the reverse complement.
ACTCACCATTGCGCATCAGCCACCGATTGATGAGACGCCAGATGGTTGTTCCACCCCATAGGTGAGATGGTTCCACGATAACAAGACCGGAAAATCTGCTAGAGTCCGCAGGGCGACGAAGAACAAGGCGTGTGCAGTACGAGTTGGCAACGGCAATGCCGGTCATCAGATATTCCTGGGAAACGTAGTCATACACAGGAAGTAAGTCACTGTGATGGAGGTCATATGTTACGGTCTTGGATGTTTCGGTCTCGGGTAGGAAAGAGACGCTTGGCTTTGTGACTCGCACGTGCATTCCGCGTTCTTCTTCCGTTGCCATCTTTCCCAGCGTGCTCTGTTTGTCCAAACTATGCTAAGGCTGCTTCTTGTCAGTTCCCCGAGTCTGAGATGGAGCCCAGGAATACTCGGCCCGTATGATATGTAGAAGGACTCACGAACTAGGGCCAACGGTGACACGTGATGAAACGTGTCAGCTAGATCAAGGTCGCGCTGGCTTTACCTGATTAGGCTGATGTTGTTGAGATGCGAAGGGAATACCGAAAGAAGAAGAGAGAAGTGGAAAAGGAAAAACAAAACAAAAACAAAAACTGAATTAGTCGAAGAGGAAAGTTGGGAAGGTGATGAGTTGGAAGCTGGGACAAACACAAAGCTATATCACTCTCTCTCAAAGCAGAGACATCCAAAAGACCAAGAGATAAAGACGCCTGTTCGTCATAATTTTCATTTAAACCAACACGAAAGATAAACAGCCAGATAAATGGATTAGTTCGGTATTCGACCAGACTGAAAAATATATGCAGAATTTACACCAGCAAATCGAACACATCCAATCCCCAGAACCACTGTGAAATACCCATAGCCCCGACACTCATAGTTGCAGCCATGAGGAGATTGACGCCATTGTTGTCTAGCCAGTCATGACCAGTTTCAAGACGACGACTTTCCTGGCTTTCCTCGGGGATATGGGTCACCTGGATGCCACGCAATGCAGCGTTATGGATGCTACCGGTGGCTTTGGCGGTGCTATCAGCAGGAAGAACCGACTTACCGGTGGAAGGGTGAATGAGAACCTAGAGAACTGGATTAGAGCTTTGTTCACAGTGGCCAAGGACACTTAATCGTGGTCTCACCTTCCTGCCACCACTCCCCTCTACAACCTTCCCGCTTCTCTTATCGACAACACTGGCCTGCAAAGTTCCACCAAGAACACTGTCAAGGACACTGCCCAAAGCCCCCCAAAGAGTCATAGCTATGGTCCACAGAGCCCGATCCTTCAATCCGGCACTAGCGCAGAACGGAAGAACCACAGCAGATGTCGCGGAAACAATGAACGATCCCAGAAGACCAGCCCCAAGACCAGTCGCTGTAACACCACCATTTGTACCGGGAGGGACTTGACGGAGATTTAACGAGGTGATCAGGCGGGGTTTGGATTTTGAGAGAATGCCGAGCTCGGAGGAGAAGGTGTCTGCAGCGACAGCGGCGTAGTTTCTGCGGAGAGGAACATATTAGTTGTATGCTCTTGAATAGAGAGTACAGACATGGAATGTGAGATTGAGTGACATACGCTACAATTCCAACAATCAAGATATCAGCCGCATTCTGACCGAGTGAGAAACACGATTCAGGGCCAGATGTTTTGGCCAGGACAATCGCATGAGCGATCGACAATATGGTAGCGACAAAGGAGTTGGCCAGGACTTGGATATGGTTCCGGGGGCCTTCCCCGCCTTCCGCGCCGGTTGCGGAGAGTGTCAAACGCGACTTGACCTCATGTTTTACCTATCATCGCGGTCTTGTAAGCTGCGCCCATAACATAGATGTAGGCTGAAAAGTGAACAACATGCAGTTTCGCTGGAGATGTGAGTAGCTTTATACCTTTGTGACCTTAGTCCCACCAAAGAAAAACACCGCAAGGAGCGCAACTGGTGCCGACCATGGATGGAGAGCGTGCGCGGAGGCTGAACATGCCGCAACTACCAGACCTAGCGGGGTAAGGGATTTGCGCGACCAAGCTCGATAGACAAGTCCAGCCACAAGTGGGATGCCTATATACGGTTTCATTTTGTATGTCTTCTGATCTCGAGTACCGTCATTTGTTGGTATAAATGGTGGTTGAAGCTGAAGAGGTGTAACTGAAGAGGCTCGGAGCTTGGGTGGAGTCCGAAATAAGCATCATCACATGATGCAAATTCCACTTGTTACATTCCGAAGAACTGAAGAATAGTAAAACCAAAAATAGAAAATGCTACGTATAAATAAGATAGAAACTACGAAATTTGTATGGCTCAAAATTGTGGGCATTGACCTGGCGGAGGTGGATGAACCATCCAACAAAGAGCCCGAAGCTATTCGTTGCCCCTATAGGCAGTACAGAAAAGAAAATGATAGGTTCGACCGAGAAATTTTCCAAAAATGAAACAAAATCAATATTCAAGTAGGTATGGTATGTGCCGAGTCCATGTATAGACACCAAGAAAATGTGCGCCTTTTCGCTCCTCGGGGTATGTCCGAAATCCAGAAAAAATAGTATACAGGGTGCAAAACGAATCAAAATCAATGGAAAAGAGTATGGTAATAAATCCAAAGGAAATACCAGGGGAAAGAATCTCAGCATTTATTCGGCAGTCATACTAGAGCGCGAGGCCGCTGCCGTCGCCGCTCCAGCGGTAAAGGGCTAGCACCTCACGCCTGCGTGACTGTTGCTCGCCAAAATCCTCTGGGACACGGCCGCGGACTTGGGCCAGCGCAGAGCGCATCACTTTTCGGAACGTTCTCTGCGGGATATTAGCTTCTGCAAACATGAGTCTTGGTCACGGGTAAATCCTACCTGATATTCAGTGTTCAAAGTCACCACGCAAGCCTCATGCGCTCGCACGATTGTTTCACAGGCCCGAACAACACTGGGGCTGGCATCGCCTTGCAATTTATCCGCAGTCAAGAGTAGCAAGAAGCTACCTTGCAAAAGATATATGCCAAAGAAGAAGGGCATAAAGCTTAAATCGGGGTCATATTCCAAAATGTCTGAAGCCGCCTCGGCAGAGCTAACTGCATGGCCCATAGCAGTGATAAATGACTCTGAAGAGATCCAGAGATCGTTGTCATCGAGCAGGTTGATAGGATCCCACTTTCCAGCCAGCAGAATGTGGAGCACATGCATAATGTGAGTGCCATAGGCAACCACCATCCTCGTATGAACAATGGACTCGCTCACATGCGATCCCACTGTGCTACTTGAGCGACCAGACGGGCTAACGTGGTTGACATTGGAACCTTCCATGGCCGTGTCAGGCTCACCGGCCCCTAGGGCGATAGAGCTGGTATATCGAGCCTCGAATTCTTTGAGGCTCTGGGCGTAGACATCGAGCTGGCAACTGATTTCCATGGCCTGACTTTCCCACTCACCGCTGTTGCGGAAATGAAGACCAAACCGCGGGTGATTGCGAGCATGCTGCAAATCTACAATCCCACCCAGGATAGACATCAGGGGTAAGAAATATCCGAACATGCTATGGCCAGTGCATTCAGATGACGGGCCAGCACGGCGGTAGTTGATAGATGAAAAGTCGCCCGCCTGCCAGATATCGTCGTTCATTGGCTGTAACAGCCCTTCGCACTCTTTATCCAGCAATGTCAACGGTCGGTTGTAACAAAGTGCCAGATGGCGATCTGTCGCATATAATAGCCACCAGATCCGCCGGCGCTCCTCGCGTTCTTCCTCTGTGAGATTAATGACAGAGTTGCCATGGCCGTGGCTTAGTAAAGACGGTTGCCTCTTGTTTCCATTCACATCAATATCCCCCTCGCCATCCATTTCGCCATCTTGACGGGTCGTCGCATTAGGCGGTAATTCACGGCCGAGTTTCAGCTCTCGCGCGAGAGACCAGGCAGCTGTCCACCATCGCATACTTGCAGCCTTATATTCGCTAGCAGAGACGACGGTCGCCAAGTGAATATACGTAGCGACGTCATCCACTGCGCCAGTAGCACTACTCTGGGCGCCCAGTTGATCCATGGAGACCCCAAAGCCACCGAGAGCCACCCCGTTAATAACCATATTAGCTGGATAATTGGGAGACGCTTCTCCAGTGGCAGGACCATGTATAAGCGGCCGGAGTAAGCCAATAGTTAACTCCAAAAGCTTTTGGCAGACTCGGCCTCGAGCTGAGGGGGGCGATGTCAAAAATGCAGTCTCACTTGTTTGAGCTGCGACCCACAGCATGCTGGCGAGAAGTCCAGGGGTGCACGATCGCGGCTTTGTGGGATGTAGGAACGATTGCTTGCGGAATACATAGCCAACCACATAGGGCGATGACGGAGAAAGATGCGAGGATGATGAGCTAGTGAAATAGACGTCGAGGAGATCGCAGGCGAGAGATTGAGGGATGATAGACATAATGTGCGGAAGAACTGGTTGCAAGACCGGGTATCTCAATGCGCTGGAGAAAGGGGGCATGCTGAAGGAAGGAAAGTTTGCGGGTGATGGGGAAGGGAGTGGCAACCAGTTAGGTGATTGTGCTGGAGGAGAGAAGCCCATGAAAGATGCCGATGGGTTCTCCGTCGAGTTTCCAATGCGAAATTGGTTCATGGAGCTCGTATTAGCGTCTTGCGCATTCATCAAAGGATATGCGCCATCATTATATCCCGCAAAGCCTTGAGATTGAAGCATTGAACCCGGCGACCGAGGGTTCCCATTTGAGCTTTGCATCATCTGTATAGAGCGCATATCTGACACGGACATTGAGGGTCGGTGGGATTCTTGGAGTGCCGCGTAATTATTGAATGGCATCCCCGCTAGATTGGAATTCATCTGCTGCTGAGAAGGTGCTTGGATGGGCGCTTGGTTTTGGCGCATGGCAGATAAGCCAGCCACATCCGGGTTGTGCGACCGAGATTGTGCACCTTCATTTAGAGTCCGCGCGGCGACAAAGGCGCGATCGTAGTGTTCGTTGGATTCGTGCAAAGACTGTCCGTTTGAGGGCTGCCCTTTGGCATGCGTTATGTTTTCGTTGCCACCCATGTCACTGTCGGTAATTCCAGTAGCGGCTATATCCCTTTTTGACGCCTTCCCACGCTTCTTGCGCTCGCGGGCGTACTCGCAGCTGAGTCCAAACTCTGCGAACTGTTAGTTCAACCAATGCGCAAATGGAGAGGGTCCACTGGAAGAAAAATCGTACCAACACAATGCGCACAGGGGTTATGTCCATCACATTTGGTTCGCAGTTGGTTACACTGGTCGCAGGCTCGGCTAATTCTCCGACGGGCTGGGGTGGCGGATGAATTTTTGCGAATAGCGGATCGCGCCTCAGCGAGGGAGTCGCGCAATTCAGGATCCTTCAGACCTGGATTGGAACCGTTTTGTTCGCCATAGAGGATATGGTGGGAATGTTGCGACGTCTTCGAGGCGAGAGTGTTACTAGGGTCGGTCGGGATGTTGGCAGTATTAGCTTCACGTGCTAACTGGAGCTGTTCCAGCGCATACTGCGACCCCTCCGCAAGTGTGTCCAGCCCGGGGGTTTGGGATTGTGTCATCCGTTCGGCTTGAGACGAAAAGGGAGAGTAAGAATTGGCAGAGGAGAGGGAGGTCATCGATACGCTTCTCCGAGGAGGCGGAAACAGGGCTATGGCGACATGGAGTGACAAACCAATGGGATCTAGACTCTCTAGTCTATCAGACCGAAAAAGATTGAGTCAAATGTAGTCAAGTCACAACGGCGTTGCAGATGGGAGGCGACCTCAGGATTTTTTTCTTCTTCCCTCGGCGCAGCCCAAAACTTGGTTTTCGCAGTTTTGAAGGCTAAAGGCAAAGGATAAGAAAACCTAAAAAATCCAGAAAATCCAAATAGTGGCAAAAAAAAAGGGAAGATCAGAAATATGAAGATCGGGGATATCAGAATAGAAGATCTGGGGAAATTGTCATGTAAAGGCGGGGGCAACGGCACGTGGTGCGGTGAGATGTCACGGTGTGGTTTATAGAAAGTAGCTCTCTCTCCCTCTCTCTCCCTCTCTATATCTCTCTTCTGTATAGTTCAATTAAACACTTAATACAACATATGTCTAGGCCTTGAACAAGGTTATACCCCCTACACCATTTGTTTCAACTGAAACTGCGGAGTCCCTTCTCGCCCTTCGCTTACAACATACATCCGTATTCCCCACATTTCATCCCGCACATCCTAGTCATTTACGACTTTAACAAATACCGCTGCCTCTATATTTCAGCTCTAGAAAATAATAAACATGCTACGAGACTACATATAACTTTGGACCTGAACCCCTTGGCCACGGTCATATACCCCAGTCTTGGCACTGGGGGGGTGAGAGGATAAAGCAGATCAAGGTACAGGGGCTTGTGCAGACCGGGTCTATCTGTTGTAGGGTACAGGGTACAATCGTAAATTATGTGTGAACCTGACTATTCTAATATTCCTCCTCCGGAAGCCCGGTGAATTTGCATTATACTTCCTACACTTGCTCTATACAACGTAAGGAGCTTTAGATACTCGTAAACGGCTAGATCCGTGTTTTTGGCTTTTGGTTTTTGTCCATTGGTTTTCGCTCAAATTCACCTGGACAGTTCCTCCGGGTGTTTGCTCTAAAGTTGGACATATGTAAAGTTGTGACATATCAAAAGGCAGAGAGGATAATTCTAGATGTTCGATATCATATTTATACAGGTAGTATATACTGTTTTCTCTCCCATGTGTAATGTACAGATGCAACCAATGAAGCCCAGGAAGTAAATCGGGCATAAAATATACAGGAAATTAAACAAAACAGTCAGCTAAATGAGTCCCCGAAGTCACTCCTACACAGCACTCCGGACATGGCTAAAGATGTGAAAGTATGCATAAACGCCAGCGGAATGCGGTAATTCTCAGAGAAATGAGAGCTTCATGAGAAGAAGTATTCACTCTCACGAATGCGCGTCAGGTCCCAGTCGCCCTTCTTGGGGACAGGACGAAAGTTCAGAGGCATCCATAACCACGTGGTCAAGTGGCGCGACTTGCTACTATTTGACTGCGCAGAGCTTTGGGGTTCCTCCGTCTGCTCGGGTTGCTCGGCCTGATCGTAGAGTTGACCATGGACATCATCCTCTACTTTGGACATCTCGCCACGGGATGCCTGCTTCGCCTCAAACATCTCGAGGTCGCCGATCAGGCTCTCAATGGCCGGATCGTTGGTGTCGATTGAACATCCTATCGGCATCCGTTCCTGATCTGGAATAACTTCTGGAATGTGCCCGATCGCGTTCGTACTCATCGTTTTGTAGGTAGTCAAGTCAGAGTCTGTGCCCCCCAACGATTCAAAGAGACTGCAGGGTGTCACCATAGCACGACCCTCGGCCTGATCTTCCGGATCTTCCGAGTTGAGTAGAGTCTGCCGTCGGTGTTCGTTGATTAACTCTTGAAGTTTGGTAATCCTAGTGCAGCTACGGTGATGGGAAATCGCCCGACCCAAGGGGGTGAAGCGAGAAGTTCTAGCCAGGAACATATTCTTGCCATATCGCACTTTGAATTCAGCGCCGAGGCGCCCGACAACATCATCGGAATGCATGCGAACGAAGGCATCCCGAAGGATGAGGTTCATCTGGTCTATATCGGCAGCATGAGTCCAGAATGAATCATGGACAGCGGAGAAAGTTAAACCCGCTTCATGGCATGCATTGGCGGACATAATCATGTGGGTGGCATCAAGAGAGTGGATGAAGTTCGGCGGGAAGGCCTGAAGCTGCTTGCGCTTTGAAACAACATCATCAGAGCCGGGGTCAACAAGACTGATGTCTTGTAAACTAGTTTGAACACGCCGTGTCTTGCGAGTGCGATATGGCTGGACCACTGGGAGACCCAGTGGCGTCGTCCAAATCACAGTTGATCTGAAGGATTTCTCTGGGTCAGTGGATCTCGCAAAATTATCGTCGCGTTCATCCTTGGGTACCAATGCTGCTTGCGTGAGCTCCTCGATTTGCTCCGGTGTCACAGACTGTGTAATGCGTTGGGCACAATCGCCAAGCCAGTACTGAATCTCATGGGCTCCGTTAAACATGGACCCGAGAGCGCCAAAGATCTTTGTTGCGATGTAGAAGGCCGCGCTGTTTCTTTCGGTGTTGCTCAGATCAGGGAGATAGTCGATAAGCTGCCTTTTGACCTGTCTGGTCGCCCCCAAAAAGGTCACGCCGTAGACATTAGTCATGACCGTCTGCTTTACAATCTTTCTGGTGACTCTGCCGTCGAGACGCTGAGCCAAAGGATTGCCATTGGCTGCTTCCTGCGCAATGGCTTCCTTGACGAATTCGCACACACCGGTGTAGACGTCTGAAGGGCGATCAGATGGTTCAAGGTTGACCTGCTGGGCGCCGACACGATCACCACCCAGAGCGGCATAATGTTGAAGTCCATTGCAAGAGCCATCTTGGTGAATTGGAAGACGGGAGACATATTCCGTGGGCTCAGAGAGCTGCAAGGCGTTGCGGAGTTCGCAACACGCTGCCAGAAGCTGCCATGGATCCTCAGCCTGGAGCCACCACCGTCGTCCACGGAGTCCTGCATTGGCAGAGTCGAGAACATTATCCAAATTGTCCATTGTGAATTGCTCCCGTTCAGACATGCTCGCTTTATCAAATCCAAACAAGTTTGCAATTTGAATTTTCAACCAGCGCATGCCAGATACTCCAAGTGCCTTTCCTTTGTCGAAAAGAAGCAGCCCTCTTGAATTATCAGCCCCCATCTGATTCATGTAAGGAGGGAGTGGATAAGCTCTCCCGCGGAAATCCATATTATGGGGCAGATAAAAGACCTCTTTCCGGAAGGCTCGCGCTACCTCAAGCTGAAAGTTCTGGAAGCATCGAACAGAATGAAATCCAGAGCGAAGATTTTCGACTTCACGGATCTTGTTGTGCCACTCCTTTTGGGTTGCGTAGTCGGCGTCTGGTTTTGGTTGTTCTGGCATCAGGAGGTCTGGATCCAAGGGTGCGAGCTTTCCCACAGCTTCCCCGTCATTCCAAGCCTCGAGCATCACGTCAAAAACTTGCTGATTGATCCTCCACCCAGTGGCACCGAGAACATCAAGGCCTGCTCGGATCTCTTTCAACCCGTCATTTTTCAAGACAGCTTTGATGTAGGCCGGCTGTAGTACTTCACCGGGAGTAGTGCGCACTAGGGTGGACTCGTAAAGCTGGTACCCGCCAGATCTTGGCCCTGTCCATGGTCTCGGTTTGCAAACCATGGGGAGGTGACGGGCCAACAGTTCAGCGGGTGGCTCTCTGGCAACAACTTCCACAAGTTTACTATTCATGTGGATATGACCGGATCGTTTCCCGAAGTTGATCTGATAAGAATGGTCGAAGGCTGGTTGCATAGTGAGAAACCTTTTTTTGGTGGCAGGATCCTCGGTCCAAACAGGGGCTTTCGAGACTTCGACTAACATGCTCATCAAGACAGCACCGATTTTGACCTGTGAGCGAGCGCCCCAGATGATTGATTCATTTTCTGCATTGATTTTTTCAACGATTGAGCGCCATCGAAGTCGGCCTTGTTTGTCTTTGCGATTTGCGAGAGTCTGCTTCAGTGCCTTGAGACGAATCGGATCCATAGACTTGTTCTTTTTCAGATGGGTGTCGGCAATGAGTTCATCCTGCAACTCTCTTCCAACTATTGAAGCGAGGATAGAAAGTTTGACTCCCTTGTCCATCCCCTGGCGACTGAAAGTAGACATCACAGACAAAAGAGTAAGTGCAGCTAACCGGTCGGGATCGAGGGCCTGCAAAAACACACCGTATTCACAGCGCTCTTTTTGCTCAATACTTACGATACGGGCATCAAGTGCCTCTTTAACGAGCACCAACTCCTTCTTGATTCTTGCCACAAGGTCAGTGTGCCATTGGCTCATGATTTTGTTGAGCCTTTTCTCATCCGAAACGACGTTTAGCCCGGATTTTTGTCTCTCGGCATTATCTTCTCGCCAACGCCAGAGGGCGGAATCGAGACTGTCGGTTTCAAGTCGTTTTTGCCTCAAACCTGAAAGCAGTTCCTTTCCTTCCTCCTCGGTACCTGTGAAATTTTCGGGCAAACGTATATCGAGATTGCCAGAGAAGAGGGACAGGGACTGTTTCAAAGATGCTAGTCCCAATCCCTTTTGGTCGGCAGCTTTCACTTGGGGCGTATTATCGACGATGGCGGAAGGCGCTTCAGAGGGTTCGGGGAATTTCATATATTTCGAGACTAAGTCCAGCATGTCGGAGGAGCAAATCTAGATTGGGAACATCAGCATGACATCAAATTACAAACTGGAGATGTGAGCTCACCTTTGACAGCTCACCAACATCAGAGTCCTCAAGAACCTCAATGCCGACAAGCTCTTCCTCCAAGCCCGCGTTTTGAGCAAGTTCCCAGTATCGGCGAACAGTTCTGTCGCGCTTTGATCCATGAAGCATGCGCAGCGCCATTCGAATCATAATCGCGTAACTGACCGCATCCGGTGTCACGCCACCGGCAGGCATATCAACTTCGAACCATTTCTGCAACGGCAGAACCATGTCTTGCTCTCGGTGGAGGATCATATGCGTCACCATATGTCTCATAAAACGGTTATGCATAAAGAGATACTCATCGGAGCCAGGCGGATGATAATGACCAAGACGATTAATCAACGCAGAGGCTCGCTCAAACTCCCCAACTTTCAATGAGAGTTCTAGGTTCGCCTTCATCTCCATTTCATCACCACCGACACCATGCCTCCTGCGGAAAACCTTTGATTGCGATTGTGGCGTCGAGTCGAGGATGATCAGGGATGATGTATCAAAGCCCTCAAAGGGCATGTGTATGAAGTGGTCGTAAGTCTCGGGCGAGTGCCCATCGATGTTAGAGTGATCGGCGGCTGTAGCAAGATGGCGTTCTGACTGCGTAGATGGATTGCGCGGGCGATCGTGAATCGAACTGCCCGACAGATTCAAGAGTGGGTTTCGATTACTTGAATGAAAGCGTGTTGTTGGCAAATGGAAAGATGCTCGGAAGGCCTGCGTCCTCCGCAAGCGAAGGAAAGCATTTTTTTGACAAGCCACGCGTGATAACATGGTGCATGAAATCGGCGTTTTTGGGGGTTGGGAATCGAAGGTTGAAGGTTTAACGCGAATGAGAAGATAATGACTCCAAAAGTAAAAGATATTAAGGGTAAATTGTAAGATAAATGCAGACTTTCAACGATGGTGGCCAGAAAAACAGAACACCGCAATGATGGATGTTTAGTTAAACCAATGCGATTGTTCCGCTATAGACGAGGGATAATAGTCGCGTTGACACGCTGTACTGCAACCCTCGACCGAACGGAAAAGAAAGAGGGAAAGGAAAAAAAAAAAATACACAAACGCAACGAGAGAGAAAGGGAGATTTATCGGACCTGTCGCGATGAAACGGAGATGGCAGAAAAACCGAACGGACACGTGACCGTATCCATTTTCTTATCGTGATTGGCGGACAAGCATAAGTGGCGAGGCCTCACTATAGACCTTTGCAAGTTCTTCAAACTAACGTGAAGCAGACGTAGGTTTGCCCTTAACACATTTGAATTCTTATAAGCATTGTGATAAGTGTCTGTTAGAAATTGCTTGTTTGGATTGTTGTACAATTTAACCCCTCGCTATTGAGCCTCCTTACCTGCCTGGCCGTCTCTTTGCCTCCGGCGATTTTCCTTCATTGCCCAACCAGTCAAGTCGGGGCGGGCAGGATCAATTCTAGGGGCGCTCATTTTGTCGAGGTAGTCTTCCGACTCGATGTTTGATTCTAGAGACGGTAGATTCTCGGTATCCTTGTGAATCATAAAGCTCTCATATGTGTTCCAAGAATCCTCGGCCTGGGATCGATAAGAGTTAGTGGGAAACACGGATCAAGAAGGCCTATCAAAGAGAGACCATACCTCGGCATCAACCCAGCCGAACGTTTTCCATTTCTCATCTTGCATTTGCTTAAGAAGGTCTAGATTGCCAGCGTTTGCAGCCGCTTCACCATCTTCAGCGGCCTTGACTTTAATATCAATTGCACGTGCTTCACTCTCGGGAGGGCGGTCATCATCATCCTTTTTAACACGTGAGCCTTTCACTTTTGGCATCTCATCTAAAGCATCGAGGTGGTGAAGTTGAGGGTGGAACTGGACAACCGATGTGACGGGTGAGAGATGCAAGTTTTCTAAGAACGGGTGTTAGGATGGAACGTTGCCACCAGAAAAGAGAACGATCGAGTAGAATCAACGTACTATCTGTGAAGGTGGCCAGCATGTAAACTGGATCGCCTTCTTCAGAAGGCTTTATCCGACCTCCGAGTGACTGCACTCGCATCAATGATGCAGAATCCACGGCCCTCTTATTATCCAATATCTCCACATCCCCATTCCCTTCCATCTTCACTCTCCCCCCTGCAGCTGCAGTCCCGCTGCCAGCAGTGAAGCCGCCTGCCATACCATAAGCGCCTCCGTCGCGCGCGGAACGGCTCTTCTTCACCGCATCACCGTAGCGCATTCCCTTGTTAACGTCGTAGTTTTCTCGGGTGCTGATGGGCACCTCCACTTCAATAAGACCGGTGCGCGGTTTAAGTCGAAGTTGAACCGGTCGCTGATTTTCTTGGTCATTGTAGGGACGGTCGTGCTCTCGATCAACGTATTGGAAGACATAGCGAGAAACATCCGAGTCAGTGAGGAGGACGTCGTAGGAGGCGACGACAGGATCGTCGTCGGAAAAAGTCATGGCGAGAAGGCGAAGAAGTATCTTAGATGACAATGAGTGACCCAAAAAGAGGGAACTAGCAATAATTGACGCAAGATGAACAACTTGAACTGATAACTTTTTTTTTATCGAAATTCATAGGCGGGGATGTGGCAGAAAAACAGCTATCGGTTCACCGCCAATTCTCTCCCCCGTTTTAAACCGGTTCCCCGTTTGTTTCCTCCTTTCTCTTTCCCGAGGACCTTCGAGTTGTGCTGAGAGAGCCACCATGCTATCCTCCCTCTCATATCCAAGCACTCTCCCCTGACGTCGAGGTTCTTCCATCCTTCGTCATCATCGAGCATGCCAATTCCACCTTGATGCCTTCCTAGCGTGAGAGACGCACCCCCTTGCTCAAATCTTCCTATTTTCCATCGATTGTTGTTAACCCATTCGTCCATCCTCACACCAACCCGCTTCCATGACTTGGGGACATCTGAATCGCTCGAGCCTACAAGAAGTCTGTAACAATTTGAGTTCAGACACCCGCGGTTCCTTTTTGTTAAGGAAACCAGCAAGACACAAGGCGACAAAGAAATGCCCCTGAATGGGCTAGTCGCAAATAAGAGTGACATCCAGACCAGCAAAAACGTGCGGCTGGATTCATTTCACCAGGACCTCACCGGTCACCATTTAAACAGTTCCCTTGGATTAGGGCAACCAAAGACACGCAAGTCGACCAAGAAATGCCCCCGAATGGGGTGGTCGCAAAGAAAGAGAGACGTCAGGGCCGCCCGGAGAGGGCTGGCCGATTCGTTCCATCGGGACCTAGTCGGTCACCATTTAAGAGGTCGCAATGACCAACCAGGCAAGGACTTCTCATCCTTACCTCAGAAGTACAGCCGGCATCTATGAATTTGCATAATGTCGGTTACAATCATGTGAGAAATGATACACCAAGAGGCCAATGCGAGCCAATGCGCCTCACGACGAATCCTCTAGGAGGATCTCATGGTGCGGGTCAGGGTGCTTGGGGTTGAATGATTGGTGCGACGTCGATTGATGGAGATGGGTTTGAGCAGGATTTAGATACAATTAGCTAGGCTACTCTCAGATCTCTTTGGGATTTGCACGTCAATTATAGAGTTGTTTGGCTAAATGTTCGATCCCCGTATGCTTGTAGGTTTGTACCTGGCTTGAAAAAGACCATAGATGTATCGCCAAGAGTCAGGTCTAGTAGATTTCACATGGTGATGCTGCCTTTATTTCAAGGGTGTTCATGGCACTACAGCTGAGAGTGTTCAGATTCAATCAGGGGCGATCCACATCCACCTTATTACAAAGAGATAACAGTAAAAATAACCCAAGTCGTCCATCAATGATCCCAAATTCCCATAACTGTAGGGGAGGGGCAAAATCGATTAATAAATACCCTCACGATCCCACGTATGTCTCAGCTTGATCGATCTGCAACAGCCTCGCCTTTTTTTGCCGAAGAACAGTAGTACCAGCGTGTTGCCTGCCAACCTTAACTAGCCTTCACACAGCCATCAGCTATCGCGAGGTACTCGTTGCCAGACAATCTGGCCGAGACCCGAACTGCAATCACAGCATGAAGCCTAATGGGCAAAATCGCTGACAAGCACCATCAAAACGCTTTACAACCCAGAAACCCGCAATTGGATGAGCGGGACTTACGAGGACATACAATAGTCTGCCAACTCAGAATGCGACATCAGAGCATAGCGCGACGCGATTTTCCGCGCCGTCATGCACTACATGGCCAGCGAGGACAACGAGGGGCACTGCCAAGACTGAGATACCAAGTGACACTTGTCTAGGGCTTGCACCTTATTCTTGAATGTTTTAATTCCCATGCGATCTATTGATCTTCTCATTCGTCCATCATGGCCATCGCCAGAATGTATCCTTCTCCTTACTTGTTTTGGCACTTTTCCACTTTTCAAATGCTGTACCTAAATAGTCCCTACAACATACGTCCACTTCTATAAAGCAGTACAACATCCGTTGACAAATAGGTATGTTATAGCGCTAATGTGTTCTGTTGTTGATCATGACTTAGACTGCACATCCCTTCCTCCACTTGGTTTGTGCCGAGTGAGATATTTTCCCTAAACATGATAATTTCAATTCCTAAATGCCCGAACCCATTTTGGATCCAGTCTCATAAATAAATCCTCACATCAGGCTCAGACCACAAGCATCAGACTCGCAGTCTTACCTTCAAGTTCCACAAGACAACTGCAGTCCCACGGATAATTGTTAGCCAACCAGAGAACAGGGAGTATTGGTCTGACTGTCTTGTTCTCCAACAGCTGTACATGTTCCTCCGCATCAGACACCACCGAGGGTGATGGCAGCATGGCAGGCCAGGATGAAATACACCCAACCATCTATATAAATGATGAGCTGGGCACATAACAAGACATATGTATGTCTCAACATACCTGAGCGGGGTTCTTCAACCGTATCCAGACACCCATCGTCCTCCGTCTTCATCTTATCCTCGACGGAGGCGGTTTGCCGCGGATACCTGCATGACCAACTCAAATCAGTGACCCCGTGCTAATCCCTGACAGGATATTCATCACATACCTGTATCTTCCCCAGAAGCAGAAGTGGGCGACAACGCCCACCACGATAATTGCAAAAAGAACGCTGGCAATGACCACGGGCAAAAAAGGCCACTCCTGGACCTCGTGAGTGAAGGCTGCCAGCTTGTCGTAGCTGGTGTGCGTGTCAGTTGTTGTTATCTTCGTGTCCGCGCCGTACTCTGTCCAGTATATGCCGTACTGGTTCTCAAAGCGAGCTGCTTCGGGAACCATTACTGGAATGGGTGCCATTTTCGACCGCGACGGTGCCTAGACGAAAAGCTGGTAGTGATATACCTATTGGTGTGCTCAGACTCTGTGGGTCTTTGCTGATGCTGTTAACGCGTTGACGCACTGAGGGTTGTGGGCGATGGAGGTCAATAGTCAATAGTGTCAACGATTTTATATGAGATCGCGTTGAGCTGAATATGATAGTATCGAAGTAGGAGCCTCGGTGCAGGGTTTAAGTTGCGATGGGTACAGGATCTTGCTTTGATGAGAGGAAAGAGAATGAAAGAGAAAAGGAAAATTGAGGGGGATGAATGTCTGAAGAAGCTGGAGACTGCCTAGTCACTGACAAACAAATCACTGCCATTTGAAAATGATTTTAGGGAAGGCGGTATTTCCTGGTTATTTCGACCAAACATATGTCGAAAAGATGAAAAAAAGCAGAGTTGAGATGATGGAAGTGTCTACCAAGAGACCTTTCTAATAAGCCCAAGAGAATCCATAGAGTCTCTCCCTAAAAGCAGTCATTCTGCCAGGTAGAGGCGAGAGTTCAGAAAGTTCAACTCAAATAGCAATACATAGGTAGCAATGTGGTACACTGAAAAGGGCATACATAGAAAAATTATCGTGACTCAAAAGCCACAGAAGGGACTTCTGTACCATCCTCCTCCGACTGAGCCTGCATCCTTGTCAAGAACACCCCGGCGTTAACAGCACACTGATCTGCCTCTTTTCGAAAATTCAGAATCCAGGCAACCATGAGTACATCATGTGGCAAATGATCCTGCACAAAATACTCCACTCGACCTTCATTCTGCTGCATTTTACTCAAATGCCTTGACAACCGATCATGTTCCTGACACATAACCTCTCTGCCACCGGAAACAATCAAAATAGGCGAAGGCAGGACAAAAGGATGCCAGATCGGTGCGAGATACGGCTCGAACTCGCTAGTGATCTGTAGGTTACCGATAAAATGCTTCGCGCCCCACGCCGGGAACGAGGGCGGGATATAGTCCGTCCGTACATTGGGAACGTTATCCCAGAGATGCTTGTTGCGGGAGCCGGGGATATCGCACCAGGGCGAAAAAAGCCACGAGCAGGTGGGTGGAGGTAGGATTGCCTCGTCGTCATAGTCGGTGATGTAACGAAGGAGTGCGAGGGCGAGGTGGCCACCTGCGCTGTCGCCACTGAAAACGATGCGAGATGCCGGGATGTGCAGCGTGTGGAGTAGATATGAGTAGGCGGAGATAGCGTCTTGGAGTTGGGCAGGGAAACGGCCATTGGGGTTGCAGGCTAGACGATACTGTAGGCTGAAGACATGGCTTGTTGGTGTGTGCTGTAGCAGACTGTTGGCAAGGAACTTGCAAGATGATGTGCGGCCGTCGCCAAGGATGTAAGAGCCACCGTGGAAGTGAAGCACGACATGCTTGTCTTGTGTGGTTGTTGTGTTGTATTGGTAGAGTGACGGGAACCATGTGCCTCCTACAGTCACTGGCTGGATCTCGTCATCTACTGTGATGCTGGTGTAGAGCTCTGGTGCTGCGGGCTCGATCACGACGAAGCGGTCTCCATCTAGACCTGGCTTGAGAGAAAGTGGTGGTTTTGTGCGAAATGCCACGAAAATGCGTAGAAAGACTTTGATGAAAGTGTTTGCTAGTGCTTGTCGATACGACCAGTCCTGGTCTTGACGAAACCGAGGGCGTAGATAGAGCAGTGGCGCAAATGGCGCTGATAGAATCGAGTTCATATTGATCATTGACGCGTTTTAAAGCTGAAATGGACGTTAACGAAAGTGTTGGAAGAAGTCACAAAGTTAAGTCAACATTGAAGCTTTGAAGGTTGAGGCCAAAGAGGCAGGGGTGATGTCAAGCCTGCATCAGCTGTCCCAGGTCGCCAACGCCTGATTCCACCTGACCTGATTCCACGGTTGGGGTTCTGCCACCTTCTGATTCCCTGGGGATTTAAGAGGAATGCTCAAGTGGATTTAAAGAGATTGGAAAGTGATATCATTTGAGTTAATATGTACGAGCAGACTGAAGCTGTCATTGGGATTCACAAGAAAGGGAATAAAAAGAGAAAAAAAAAACGAAATCTAACATTTTTGCATGGAATCATACAGTCGCCAAGACATCAAAACATTGCGACGTGAGATACAGACGTGAGAAGGTCCAACAGTTAGAAGGGCGAGAAAGCAAATTTTAGATCCCATGAGAGTCATAAAAAAAATCCGAGATTATATGTGTAACTGCTGTGTTCAGCATTTACTCTTCTTCTTCCTCGTCTTCGGCGACCTGTAGGAAATTGTTAGAATCAATAGCGTGGATATCATAGAAGGAATAACTTACGCCATCGTGGAAGTTCTTTCCATCCGTAGTGGCCTTGATGACACCAGCGCGGATGCACCAATCACCGAAACGCTCGGGGGTCTCGCCGTCGGTATCACGCTCGAGAGAGTAGCGTTTAAGTAGGCCCTTCATAATGTCAAGGATCTCATCCTCCTTTATGGAGGAGCGGTAGCGCTTGTTGAGGCGCTGGCCGTGGTAGCCACCGCCCAGGTACATGTTGTAAGCACCGAAGGCCTTTCCGACAAAGGCAACCTCGGCGAGCCAGGGACGAGCACAACCGTTGGGGCAACCAGTCATACGCATGACAATGCTGTCACGAGCAAGACCGCACTCCTCAAGAGTGGACTCGAGCTTGGAGATCAGAACGGGGAGGTAGCGCTCAGACTCTGCCATAGCCAGACCGCAGGTAGGGAAGGCAACACAGGCAGAGGAAGACAGACGCAAGCCAGAGAAAGCGGTGTTGTCAAGCTTGTACTTGGCCATGTGCTCCTTGATGGCAGGAAGGTCTTCGTCGGTGATGCGAGAGATCATGAGGTGCTGGTTACCGGTGAGACGGAACTCGCCCTTGCCCATCTCAGCAAGCTCGCGAAGACCAGTGCGCATCTTGAAATCGGCAGAATCTTCGATACGACCGTTCTCAATGAAGAAGGTAAAGTGGTTGAGACCAGTGTCATCCTTGATCCAGCCGAAGGTGTCGACGTTGGACTTGAACTCGAAGGGACGGGGTTCGCCGAACTTGAGGCCGTCGGGAAGAAGCTTCTCGACCTCGCTTCGGAAAGTCTCAACACCCATATCGTCGATGGTGTACTTCATACGGGCGTGCTTGCGGTTCTTGCGGTCACCGTTGTCACGCTGCACGAGCATGATCTTCTCACAGGCGAGGTGGACCTTGTCGGCGGGAATGTATCCGAACATGCGACCAGTCTGAGGGTAGGTCTTGGTGTTGTTGTGAGTAGAACCCATACCACCACCAGCCAGAACGTTGAAGCCTTCGAGGTGGCCATCAGCGCCCTTGATGGCAATCAAGCCAATGTCGTGGGCATAGACATCAGTGTCGTTGTGAGGAGGAATGGCAATAGTAATCTTGAACTTGCGGGGGAGGTAGGTGGGACCGTAGAGAGGTTCGTGGTCAACGATAGCATCTCCAGCAACCTGTACCTTCTTGTCGTTGTCGTCCTTCAGCCAAATCTCGTGGTAGGCAGAGGTTGAGGGCAGCAGGTGTTGACTGATCTTGGCAGAGATGGCCCAGGTCTCACGGTGGAAGGAAGACAGCTCGGGGAGAGAACTACACATAACGTTACGGTTCACATCACCGCAAGCAGCGAGTGTGTCCATCATAGAATTGTTGATGGCACGCATGGCACCACGAAGGTTGCGCTTGATCACACCGTGGAACTGGAAGGTTTGTCTGGTAGTGAGCTTCATGGTCTCGTTACCATGTGAGCTACTGATGGCATCCATCTGAAGCCACTGCTTGGGGGTGGCAACACCACCGGCGAGACGACAGCGAATCATGAAGCTGTAGGCAGGCTCAAGACCTTGGGCCTTGCGCTCATCACGGAGATCACGGTCATCTTGCATATATGTACCGTGGAACTTGGTCAGCTGCTGATCACTAGCTGGGATAGAGCCAGTGCTCTCGTCAAGAAGAGCTTCCGCGATGGTGCCGCGAAGGAAATTAGAGCCGATCTTAATATCCTCGTTGGTGATCGGGGCAGGCTCCTCGGGAAGACCTTCCACCTTATCAACACCCAGAGACTTCCACAGACGAGGCTCCCATTCAGAGTACCCAGTCTGATAGGCATCCGGGTCCTGGTCATCGCCGAGGCCAATTTCAGTCAGCTTGCGACCACCCAGGAAGGCGACACGATCATCAAGATCCTTGCCAGGCTTGTTGTAGTAGATCTTGTCCTCCTTGCGGGGCCAATAGTGGCTGTCACCAAGACCGAAAACGGAGTAGTTGATGGTGGACAGGTCGAGATCACCGGTATTCTTGACGTGCTCCCAGAGAGCACGGCCGTTCACAGGGAATTCTCCCTGGCCTGCAGTACTAGTGATGAACACCACGTTCTCCTCGGTGGGCAGGTCCTCAAGAGGGAATTCATCCATAGCAATGACCATGGTCTTCAGGCCTCTGGCGCGACCACGGTTGCCAAGACGCTTGGCAATGTTCTGAGCATTACCGCCGTCGGATGCGAAGAGAATGGTGAGAGGAGCACCAAACAGACCGTCCAAGAGCTTCTCGTATGAGTCCTTGGCGTTCCTCTTCTGCAAAGCACGAACCTCAGTGCCATAGGACTCAGAGAGGACAGGGGCGTACTTGGGGTGGCGGTTCATGAGTTGGGTAAGCTGGTTATCCCGGCGGAGGAACTCTTCAAGATCACGCTTAATGCGCTCGGAGTCAAGGGAGAACTTTGGCTCACCCTTCTCCTCGTTGTCGGGGTTCCAGCGGTACAGGGGCCAGTAGCCGAGATCGATGGCCTTCTTGGTCTCCTGCAGCACTGTGAGTGCCGAGTCGTTCTCCTTGTTGTAGGGCAGGTAGGCGACAACAACCGAGGGGCCCTTGAACTGCTGGGCCTCAGACATGGCCTGAAGAACCTGGGTGTACGAGCTGTAAACAGCGACCGAGGCGACGTATGCGTTACCTCTGTTCATGGCATAGAGACCAATATCCTTCTTACGGCGAGTGGCGTCAGATGCAGCGCGCTCAGAGAAGGGTTGGGAGTCGATGATGAGCATGTTCACGTTCGCACCAGAAGCGAGAACGTGGTGAACACCAGAGTTGCCAAAATCGTAAGCCCAGGCATCAGAGCCGATGAGCCAGTCAGACTCCTCGTAGAAGAGGTTCTTGGACTGGAGGAGTTCGCGGGAAAGCGCAGAGCCATCGTTGGAGAGGCGACTAATCACATCAGGAGCCAGCTTGTTAGCCTTGGCGGCTTCCTTCACATTCAGAGCCCAGCGAGACAACCAAGTCTTGGGAACGTCAGTAGCAAAGGCGTTGGACTTAGTGGCTTCTTCAACCTCCCGGATGAAGCGCTGGCGGTGCTCCTGGCGAGCGAGCAGCGAACCAAATCCAAACTCGGGACTTGCGGCAATGGTGCTTGAGACACCAGCGTTGTTGGATCCAAGCTGATTGGCAATGTGGAGGCACTCACCAAAGAGCTGGTTCAAGATCTTCAGGTAAGCATTCTCAATGCGAGGCTGCTCGAGAGCCTGTTGAACAACAGGAACCTGAGAGCTTCCTATGTCAAGGTTCTGGATGGGAGAAGCGGAGTTTAGGTTCTGCAAGATACCGCGAAGGGCCTGGACAGCGGTAGAGGGCTCAATATATCCGAGACGGTATCCGACAATTTGAGGGGCCTGAGCGCGAGCGCCAGAGGGCGTCAGGCTGGACAACAAGTCCATGAAAGAAGGGCCCCATCGGGTGGTCTTGCGAACCTGCTCGAGAACAGCGATCTTCTCAACGGAACTAGGGATAGAGTTGGAAATCTGTCCACCGACCCAGGGGCGGTAAAGACGAGCAGTGATCAAGCCAATGTTTTCCAACTCCGGGTTGGCACTGGCGTTGGCGAGAGCATCCACGAAGACTCCGGTAGAGCCAAAGACGAAGATAGCAGACTTAGCATCAGCAACACCAGTGTACTCGATGGCATTGTACCTGCGGCCCACTTCTTCGAACAGAGTGTTCCAAATCTGAGCCGTCCATTCGAAGATATCTCCTGCATTAACAGGTCGAACAGTGGCACTGTCTACAGTCGTCGCCGTCGAACTCGCGGCTTCACTGCCAGCACTGCTGTCTCTCCGCGAGGAGCCAACCGAAGAGTTGTCAACGCTAGCGTTGAAAGGAGTTTGAGGTTGAGAGGGCACAGTCAAGTTCGTTGTCTCGGGTTGGCCAGCGGGTGAAGTACCCACTGTCTCTTCGGTGACAGTGGCCACACGACCGGAGTCGGCGTAAAGAGTCTGGGATCCAGCAGAGGTAGCAACATTTCCACCAACGCTGAGGACCTTCTTCACGACCTCGACATCCTCCTCGGGAATAGAGGGGTCCTTGGCCGAATTGGAGGGGT
This sequence comes from Penicillium italicum, assembly GCA_002116305.1. Classification (NCBI taxonomy): domain Eukaryota; kingdom Fungi; phylum Ascomycota; class Eurotiomycetes; order Eurotiales; family Aspergillaceae; genus Penicillium; species Penicillium italicum. The sequence continues at coordinate 90,515 of KZ108090.1, read as the reverse complement.
CGAAGAAGTGGATGACACCCTTCCCAGACCTGTGAGCAAGTGCGTGGGCTGTGATAGCAATGTCCTGGGCCTCTTGCACGGTCTCTGAGTGGAGGAATGTGAAACCGGACTGGCGGATGGAGCTGATCACGGAGTAATCAGGGAACGGAGAGGGCTCCAGAGCAACGTGAATGACGACAGGGCTGTTGGCGAGACGGTAGAGGTGAGGGACGGAGGTAATCAGGACGGAGGAGTTGGTAACGACGGACGTAGTCTCGCCGTTCCGAAGGGGAGTGAAGGTGGACAGGAGGGGATCTTCATTATAGCGCACAGCTTGGACCTAGATACAGTATTAGTGGTACTCCGGTCTCGCAACCCCAACGGTTTCAACTCACCTCGGTGACTTTTGACGAGAGGTTGCTCGTCTTCTTAGCCTTAAGGGCCTTGAGAGACTCGGAGAACAATGAGTCATTCTGCAGCGAGGGCTGCACGGAAAGAACGGTATCACTGGTGAGGTATGCGATTCTCGCCACTATACAATCGCATGGTGATCAGCCATTGCCGTCCCTTTCCAAGGATAATAAACAACAATAAAGAAATGACTTACCTGCCTCGGCAGCGCTTGAAATAGAAGCCATTTTTGCGATTATTGGCTGTTAAGCTTGCAGCACAAGTGGGATGATAGAATCGCGATATATCCTATCAGTATGTATGCAGCGATCTCCCACTCGCAGCACAGATCCGAAGAGAAATAGGAACAAGTGAGAGGAGACAATTGAAAGTGATGTCTCTCAGCTCTCTTGGAATACTCTTTCTAAACAAAAAAAAAGAGAGCCAGTGGTTTTTCTTTCCCTCACTCGCTCAATTCTCCGTCGTCGGGGGGTTAGATCAGCAATCTGCTGATTGGCCTTCGATCACGACATCAGTGCAAACACCCAGCGATAGGGATGCAAACCTTCCGTTTTTGGCGCAGTGCGGGGGATCCCGTGATGCCGTCGAGCACGTCAGCGTCGGGGTTTGCCTGATGCTCGTGCGGTACCTGGCCTTTAAGAGAAATACATCGATAAATCTATGAAATACAGTAGAATCTCGAGGGTTTCAAGGGATCTGCTTTATCCACGGGATTATGTGAAGCCCAACAATCCCGATTTATCTTGTGATCAACCCAGCATCGATTAAGTATTTTTTTCTTCATGCTTTTAGTGTACCAATAGCGCCACGGCAATTACGCATGCCCAATAAATGCATTTTACTCAGGATATTCCAACCTAATCTACTCCGGAAGGGAAGGGAATCCCTGCTAGAACAAGACTCCCGGTCAAATGCCGAGAGTTGAAGGTCTTCGCCGATCTCGCTCTAGGTAGTATATCATGACTCCAGCCAATCAGCCTGATTCTAATAATTCGGCCGAGTGCGTCAAGAGTCTTATCAACTCCCCTTCCAAGTTGTAACGAAAACTCAATATACTAATCCCATTTCCCACTAGAAGGATAAATAGACAATGTTTCAGTCTTACCGACTACATTTAAATCGCTACCAAGAAGAAATTGTACTGAGATTATGTGTAAAGTGTGTCCAAAAGCAATTGTGTACAAAACAAGACATGAAACCCTCGCGGGGAAATATGCGGGACCCCCACTTCAGATAAGCAATATACATATCCATGCCCCGACGCCAAAATGGTGAATGTCAAATGTATGAGTATGAGCGAGACCATGAACCAAAACTCATTTTGAGTTAAAAGCGCCCCAATCCCCTTGAAGGGATTTAAAACGCCTTCCAGACCCAGACGGGAGGGACCCAGATATCGATCAATGGCACACAGAGGTTTGCTGATCGCCATATACCTGGACCCGTTCCAAATTCATATATGCAGTTTATCGTAAGTATCGAGCAAAAGAGGCTCGGGCTTCGTGAAGGTGGAGTATCGAGTGAAGCCAAAGGATAGATTATCCGATCCAGTGACCTCATAGAACGATAGGACAGACACAAGAGCCATGATGGATTGTGTCCCCTGGCTGGGCACAGTCGAATTCGTTGCATTTGGCGCACACAGCCAGGAGGAAGATGAGGGGTTTGAAGAGTTTGAGCCGAGTCCAAGCGAGGGCTGTACATTAGTGCGACTATTATTGTTCAATAGCCGCTAAGACAAGTGTAACGATTATCGAGGTGCATTCCAATCTTGCATCTTCACATTCATGCCACCAGGTGAATGCTCGGGAATTGACTGCTGAAGGACAGCAGATCGAACAATAGATGGGGACGGTGCTGGGGGACCTGTTCCAGAACGTCGTCTCCTCTCTCTTTCCAGCGCACCGGGCAGCTCCGTATTGTTCGAACGATTGCGGAACTTGTGGTTGATGCCGCTGAGCCAGTTACCGTCCTCCTCTTCGCCCAACCAATAGCTGTGGCCGATGCTAATCATCACGCGACCCAGCTTGCCTTGCCAGCCGTGGCCCTCGGGGCTATAGGGCGAGAAAGGCTCCCGATCGATGTCGGCAACGCTGGCGACGGAAACGTTGCGGCTGTGGGTCGGAAGTTGGGTGTGCCGGGGAATCGCAACCCAGAGACGGAGGGCCTGGCGTGCGAAAGCGAGCATCACCAGAACAAAGTAGATGCGGATCACCCACAGAAGGCAGATGAAGATGATGCTCGGGAGACTCTCGGGCTGAAGGACGACATTGCTGAGATCTTCCGTGGCACGCGGGGGATGAGCGACGAAGTTGTTTCCTTCTTTTGTGTTCTGAATTTCGACGTAGGCCGCATCATACTTGGGACTGGTGAAGCCAGCGGTCTGGGCGATCGTGTCGCCCCCTGGCCCCGCGGCTTTGCCACTGTCGTAATGTTGCGATACCACCAAGAACCAAGTCACACCGAAAGCGGCAGTGTATGCGGCGTTAATCAGGCTGTCGAATACATAGAGGTATGTGAGGGCGAGACACTGTAAAGGCGACTGTTTGCGAATGTGTGGGAACAGGAGTGCGGCGAGTCCGAGGGCGATGAGGGACCAAAGGTACATGGAGAGTTGTACGGGGGACAGGTGGTAGCCGGTCAAAAGGGCCAGCAGGCCATAGAGACCACTGATTTTATTCAAAAGCAGTGAAAGTGTGATCAATGAAGCACCAGTCTCTAAGCTCATCACATAGAAAAAGGACTTTGACAAAATGAGTTAGCTCCGGGGGGCAATGGATAAGATTCGATCTCTACTCACCTCTGGCCGCGGAATGCGGAGAAAACGGGAAGCGAACCCCATGAGTGTATGTTAGAGCCTCTGGCCAAGAATGTGCGTTATCGAGATGAAAATAGCGATGGAGATGTGGTTGGCTATATACACAGGCAAAGCAAGGGAAGAGGAAAAAGGCTGGGTGTATGGCACCGCAGATGGCCCAGGGGCGCCATTTTCCGGGCGATCCGCCCGCAGATCCAATTCCGTTTCGGATGGGATACATTATTTTCACTTCACATACCTTACTCAATTATTTGATGAGTTCATCTTTGATTAAAGTCTTATTTTTCAATTTTCTTCTTGATTATACGTATATATTGTACCTGGTCTGGTCAAAAAAATATCCATGTGGACTCGAAGGTAATGCTTAACAGAAAACCGGCTTGCCCCCTTACTTAACTGATCATTTTATGCATCAGTGGCGGGCATATTTCAGGGTTATGTAATCACTGATGCCTGAACCGCTGCACCAACTGTCTTATAGCCAAGGCATCAACATTCCTAATTAGGTACAAGTCAACTACATGCTGTCTACTCTGTTAGCCCTGCGATTTGAACTGTTTATACAAACATAGAATGAATACTTTTTGAATTGAGAGGTTATAGTCTGACTGACATTTTTCGCAATTCACCAAAGCCCTTTCGTTGTATACTCTCAAATCGGCTTCATGGGCCATTTGTATACCTCGGGAAATACCTAGCTCACTCTTGGAAGAGGGGAAGTATGTAAATGACCAGTGTGCCCTACCTCTATTTGCGCCGCATATAGTTTAAGGTAGAAAATGGAGTTGGTATCAAGTCATTTCATTCATTCTATCACATAATCCCTCTCTTGAGAATCTGCGCAATGACTATCGAGCCAAGAGACATGAACTGACCGATTGGTCAAATGGGCTGCCGAACTCAAGTACAACGATATTCCTAAGGATGTGGTCGAACGCACCATGGATTTCTTCCTAGACACACTGGGCTGTGCCATAGCTGGTCGTAGCCACCCTGCTATTTCTGCAAAGGTGCGCTTTGCAGCTCAAATGGGCCCGCTTAGAAGAGCGAAATAATTAGTGGTTTTCAATCCCTTACTACTAGCCTGGTATTTTCTAGTCTGATTAATGCTGCTGCATCCCAATTAGTTGAGCAGGATGATCTGCATAATCGAAGTATCGTGCATCCAGCGAGCCTTGCCTGTGCTCTCATCGTGCTCGTTGCGCCTCAATGCATCATATGTCGGCTACCACAATGCTTATTTGACTGTAGGCAACTGCAATTTTCACAGTTGTGCTTGTAGTATCCCAAGATATGAGGGCAAGTGGAGAAGATTTCATCAATGCTTGCGTTGTTGGCTACAAAATCGGTTGTCGCGTTGAAGAGTACGTGGGCAAGAGCCATTATTGGTTAATGGGTATGATAGTGTCGAGTTCATGTTTCATTGGCACCGGCTATGCGGTGCGTTGCCCAGAAGGGAGATGCCATATTATACAGCTTCATGAATTAAAGTATATCAGGCATATCAGACAAGTTGGCCAATCTCCAAAGGAAGTCAACCGAAGTAACTTCAACTGCCACAAAAAAAAACGTATGATGCTGGTTAAACGGAAATCAAAACACCTCATCTCCTCCCAAGAGCTCAGAAAATAAACTGGATACAACCGCATTCGGCACTGAAAGATCTAGACACGCGCTATCAACTCAAGTAGCGAGCAAAGGAAAGAAGAAACATGTACATCTTCGAAAATTGTAGGATATCATGGACAGCCTCGACTTCATCGAGGCAGGGCACTTAGGGACGGCAGAATGTATGCAGGGGAGTATTAACAGGCACAGCTATCGTTGCTGGTGGTCTCCTTGGGATTGATATTGACGTCAATCACTAGAAGAGAGGTTATGGTCAGTATGAGAAGTCGGTGGATAAAACATGAGAATGAACATACTTGTGCTCTCGCCTTGCTTGGCCTCGCCTTCCATTCCAGGAAGAGCCTGAGCAATTCTTCGGAAAAGCTGCTTCACATTATGCCCGACCTTTGCGCTGGTCTCAATAAACATCAATCCGTTCTTCTTTGCCTCTTCCTCGCCCTGTGCAGTGGTGACTTCCCGCTTGTCGTTCAAATCGGTCTTGTTGCCCACGAGCACAATAATCACATCATTCCCACGCTCTCCGCGCACATCATCAATCCATTTTCGCGTGTTTTGGAAGGATTTAGCATTCGAAATATCGTAGACCACCACGGCAACGCTCGAGTCTCGGATGTAGGAAGGAATTAGCGAACGGAATCGCTCCTGGCCGGCGGTATCCCAAAGCTGAAGACGGACAGTCCGATCTTCAAGGTACATAGTCTAGATAGGATGGTTAGCCGTGATTTATGCGAATGGATAACTTCTCCGGGCAATGCCCGATGGATTGGAACGCTTGTGCGGGGTATAAAGTGGCGTACCTTCGACAAGAAGTCGATGCCAATAGTTGCTTGGTATGTGTTGTCGAACGAGTCATACATGAACCGAGTGATCAATGATGTTTTACCGACTGCAGCAACGTTAGAAACCTTGTGTTAGCCTGTCACTGACCAGAGCGCATGTGGTAGAGGTATGAAGTGACGAGAGGCTTACCACTCTGTTCGCCTAGGAATACCAGCCTACATATCACCATTAGTAATGCATTCCTAATTCCACACTGCGCTGTCCCAATTCTTACTTGAACTTCTTCAAGGGGTTCGAATACGACCCAACCCCAGAGGCAGATGCCATTGTCACGGAGGTATCGATGCGGTTGAAATTCAGGGGTAGTAAAGCGGCGCGGAGTGAGGTCAAGGATTTGCCACTGGGTGAAAGACACAAGAACAAGGCCAATGAGAATATAGAAGTTAAGGCAAGTGTCTCTCCTTGAAAGAACAGTAAAAGCAGTTGGAAACAGGTGGTCCAACACGTCCGGGGAAGCACAACGCGAGGTCACCGCCCGAACGGAGCAGTTAATCCGCTCCGGCCACCGAGTCCCCCCATCACCCGCTTCCATCCCAGAGCTTCAGCTACCTTATCTGCTGCGTTTTCTACGTCTGCGATCATCCGGACCTTTTAATTCATTCGTCATCAGGCTTATAGAGGTCGCCATGGCTTACCTCTATCCGGCCGGTGTCTTCACCACCGCTCTCATCGTGGTGGGATTGTGTATGTTTCAATGAATCCGAGATGCGATCTGGCAGCTAATCAGAGGGTCTGGATTCTAGATATGCTCTTCCACGGAGAGGGAGAAGCGTTCAATGTACAGAGCTCACGCTGAACAAAGCGATTTTCCCACGAGTTTACTAATCTGACACGTATTAGGTCGGCCGTTTCCTTGAGGAAGTTTCTCCTTATGCTTGGGCAAATTTCGGAATCGCTTCGTGTATCGGCTTCTCGGTTGTTGGCGCAGCATGGTAAGACGATGTCCGTTGACATAATCCGGCATCGCGATATTGACCGCATGTTTTCTTAGGGGTATTTTCCTTACCGGCTCATCGATTGTTGGCGGTGGTGTCCGAGCACCCCGTATTCGCACCAAGAACTTGATCTCCATCATTTTCTGTGAAGTTGTCGCTATCTATGGTGTTATCATGGCCATTGTCTTCTCCTCAAAGCTTAGCCAGGTGCCCGAAGGCGGAATCCACACCTCTAGCAATTACTACACTGGATACGCGGTCTTCTGGGGAGGAATCACAGTCGGTGTCTGCAATCTTATTTGCGGTATCTCCGTTGGTATCAATGGAAGTGGTGCTGCCCTGGCCGATGCAGCCGACCCCAGCCTGTAGGTGATCCTCGTGATACGAAATTTAGGGCTGTCACTTACATTGTTTTCCTTTTCAGATTCGTCAAGATTCTTGTCGTTGAGATTTTCAGCTCCGTCCTGGGTCTTTTCGGTTTGATTGTCGGCCTTCTTGTGGCACAAAAGGCGTCGGTATTTGAGGCGGCTTGAAATTGAGCCTTGGAGAGAGAAGAGCTTCAACTTTGGGCGGCAAACAGATATCGGCAATTCGAAACATATGCCCCAGGCGGTCCACTTCGTCTATTTATTCTCGATTTCATAGTTCATGTTCATGTTTCGATATACACCGCATTGGGGCGTCTGGGGTCGACCACGTAAAGCCACTTTGGTTTTGCTGAATTGCATCAATGATCCGGAGATCATATGTATCAGATTTGAGGCTGCGTGAGCTATTTCTAGCTTGTTACACTAGGGATGTGAACAGATATTTGTAGAAATCGTTATGAGATGAAATCAATTTCACCTATATTTACATGTAGCCACTCAATGTACTAGCTTTTAACAATCTTACCAAAGGTTACATGACAACTTGTTATTTAGACTCGATTAAAAGCCAACATATAAATAGTTATTTGTATTCTACAAGTTCCAATGTAATTGGTTTAAATTGAATGAGGTGGCACTCAAACCTGGTTTTCGAGGCTGGGCCTACAAGGACCTCAGCCGTATCAAATGAACGTGAACATCCGGGCAAAAGACTAGCTTTTCGAAAATGATTGCTATTGGAACATACGAAAAGCAGCATTTGGACTGAGTTCACCAATTGCGCCAATTCCACCATATACACTAATACACGTTGGGGATTGGCGATTGTCCGATATTTTCCCCTTGACAGAACTTCCCCAAAACATCCACTTCCCCAGACTTCTATGCCCAACGCACATCATGGAGACCAAACTTAAAGCCGCAATCCTGATTGTCTCAGACACTGCCTCGAAAGACCCCGCTTCTGACAAGGTCGTCGATGCACTTACGCCTATCTTGGCTGCAGAGGGGAAGTGGGAACACCCCGCATTCAGGATCGTCCCGGACAGCGTGTTGGAGATCCAGCAATCGATACATGACTGGGCCGATAGCCCTAATTGGTACAATCTCATCCTACTTAGTGGAGGAACAGGATTTGCTATCAAGGACAACACCCCTGAAGTTTGTGATTTTGATCTGCTTGGCCGTTACCTTGTGCTCATGACATCACCAGGCCGTGTCCCCTCTAATCCAACGCCATGCACCGGGACTAGTGTGAGTTGGATACCCTGGCTGCCGCATTGACACTAGTAAACTAACCAAGACTTCAAGACACGGCATGATTGCTGCCTCCTTGAAAGTAACCCCCTGTGAGCATGACATCAGGGGCGCTGCTATGGCGCTTCTCTTTGACTATATTTACTTAAGCTAACACCCCCGCCCAGTTGCCATGATGGCCAGACCAGTTGCTGGTGTCCGTAATAAGACTTTGATTATTACATTACCCGGTTCACCAAAAGGAGCGATGGAGAACCTCGATGCTGTTGTTAAGCTTCTTCCACATGCCTGTCTACAGTCTGCTGGGGCGAATTCACGGGACCTCCATGCTGGAGGCGTGAAGAAGCTGGAATCAGAGGCTGGCGTTGGTGGCCATCAACATCACCACTACCATAATCACCACCATCATGGTCATGACCACGGACAAGGGCATAAGGCCCCCAAAGCGCATACGTCGCCGTCAGAGAGACCACAGTCCAACGACCCTAGTGCAGGCCCTAACCGGCGCTATCGCTCCTCACCCTACCCGATGCTGTCTGTAGATGAAGCTCTTCGACTGATCAATGAGCAAACTCCCGAGCCAGAAGTTGTCGAGGTCCCAGTTACCACATCCTTGATTGGCTCGGTGATCGCCGAAGACGTCTACGCCGCAGAGGCCGTGCCAGCATATCGAGCTAGTATCGTCGATGGCTATGCTGTCATTGCACCAGATTCTAGCGCCACCGACCAGTCCACGAAGGGGATCTTCCCTGTAGCATCCATTACCCATGCCAATGTCGGCGGGAATCTAGAGCCATTGCAACCGGGGACTATCGCTAGAATCACCACTGGCGCCCCTCTCCCCCCAAACGCGAATGCCGTAGTCATGGTTGAGGATACGACATTGGACTCGTGCACACCTGACGGGAAGGAAGAAGCGACAGTCGAAATCCTCGCCGAGGATATTGAACCCGGCGAGAACGTGCGCGAGCCTGGTAGCGATGTTGCATTAGGCTCCAAAATCGTCGCCCGTGGTGACTTAATATCTGCCGTCGGCGGAGAGATTGGCTTACTGGCATCAACCGGCACCAAGACTGTCAAAGTCTTCCGGAAACCACGCGTAGGCGTTTTGAGCACCGGCGACGAGCTCGTGGAGCACAACGATCCGCGAACTCTCACAGGCGGCCAAATCCGCGATTCCAACCGACCATCTCTTCTCTCGTGTCTGAACTCATGGGGATTCGAAACTGTTGACCTCGGCATCGCTCGCGACACGCCTGCCAGCGAGCTCGAGCACGCCCTCCGCGACTCCCTCCGCGGCGTAGGCCGAGCCTCCGCTAGCGTCGACGTGATAATAACAACCGGCGGTGTCTCAATGGGCGAGCTCGACCTCCTCAAGCCGACAATCGAGCGCTCCCTCGGCGGCACCATCCACTTCGGCCGCGTCGCCATGAAACCAGGTAAACCAACCACCTTCGCGACCGTCCCTTTCAAACCAGCCGGCGACGCTACATCCTCTCAGCAAGAGCGCCAATCAAAAATCATCTTCTCGCTCCCTGGAAACCCGGCCTCCGCCCTCGTTACTCTCAACCTGTTCGTTCTCCCCTCGCTGCACAAGCTCAGCGGCCTGGGCCACAGCTCCCAGGCACTCAGCTCTAAACCTTGGCTTGCGCCGCAGCTTGGTCTCCCGCGCGTCGCTGTCGTCCTGACACATCACTTCCCGCTTGACCCCAAGCGCACGGAGTACCACCGTGCTGTGGTCACGGCATCGCGCTCGGATGGTCGGCTGTACGCGACGAGCACGGGGGTGGAAGGTGCCGGACAGCGGTCTTCGAAGGTTGGCAGTTTGGCTAAAGCAAATGCATTAGTGGTTCTACGGGCTGGACAGGGTGTTGGTATCAAGGGTGAGATTGTGGAGGCATTGTTGATGGGGGATATTCATGGCTCGGACACTCGGGTCATTTCCTAGGGATGTGACATGATATATGATTTATGAAAACTTCTTGTATTTTGGTTTCTTATCTGTCTGTCTCTGAGCTTTGAGTTTCTCATGCCCTTCTTCTCGTCTTGTCTTCACATTTTTTCGATGCTCTTTTTGAACTGACGATATATGGTCAACAGCTGTAGGATTCCATATTTGAAGAGAACATAAACACATTCTGGTTTTTACATGTAACGAGCTATCTGTGTGTTTTTGTGCGAATGTTACAACTACTTAGGGCACTCAATCTATCTCCAGAGCACAAAATCAACATCAACGCTATGGTAAAGTAATAGATAGCCTGAAAATAGATTCACCCTTTCGAATACTTCCATCCCTTCTTCTTCTCGGACCGGAAAGCAAGCAGCGTCCCTTCTCTCCCCTGCTTTCTCGCAATCTCCACAACCAGGAACCGCACAAAATCACCCAGTGTCCAGTAACTGCTATGCGCGCTCAGCATGTTGAGGTATTGAATATTCAATGGGCCGCCGCCACCCGAGAGATAATAATCAATTTGACCATTGTCGTTGAGCAAAAGCATGCGCTTTTCGGCGATCTCTTCACGGGTGAAGTCGTGGGTCTCGAGCTCGACATTGGATGGGAGCTTGGAGACTGCCGCGGGGCGGGCAGGGGCCGTAGAAGACAACAATGTCGACGGGGTTGAGCTCCAGCGGAAGACGCTCCCAAAGGATTGCCAGAAGGTGGAGGTGGAGCTGGGGATAGAGCCCATTTTGAGGGAATTGGAGAGGTCTGAGTCTACTGTTGCATTGACTCGGTACGCGATCGCTAGGAGGGGTTGTTAGTATTAAAGGAAAAGAGGATGTGAAAATCGGTTGGGGAGGTTAGGCAATTCACTTACGGTCAGTTGTGTGCATGATATTGTAGAGATTGTCTACAGCAAGACAGCCATACTGACCCACTTCCCCGGCAACGCCACGAAGTAAATCGTCGCCTTCGCTGCCTGGTTTGTCTCTGCCTTTCCGGGGAAGAAGACTAGCTGCGAGGATGTTAGATATAAGGCGGAGTGATGTACGTTTCAAACATACCCCTGTTGAGAAGCAGAAAGAAGCCGACTGGACTTCCGCAAAGGAAAAGATGTCTAGTGTCGAACTCGAAAATGTCGCTGTGTAAAGCCGTATTGGAAAAATCAAATCGAGGAACATGTGTTGGTTGATTGCTGAGAATGTCTACAGCCATCACGCTTCCGAGCGAATGAGCGATGATATGTACGCGGCCGTGGTCTTGGAACCCTGAGTTGTTTTTACACCAGAGGCGATATACACGGTTCGCTTCTCTAATCACTGCCTTGACCATCTTCGGTTTGTGGTGTGACAGATAGTAAGGGATATCAAGCATCACATCACTGATCAGGGATCGGATAGCAGGAAGAGTCTGGGGCGTAATATCTGCAAGAGAAAAATTGTTGCTAGCTGGGCCTTCGACATCCGACTCAACATCGGGGTCATCCAATGACAAGTTTGTGCGCCAATTCACAGGAAGAACCATGATTCCCCCATGATCTTGGCGCACGTGCGGCCAGACAGGTTCGTTATTGAGCTCCATGTTCACTTCTCGCCGAAACGCATTGATGGCATGAGTGAAGTGGAAGCTTTCCATCCTCTCCGATAACTTTTGCCCGATACCGTGGACAACAAGAACTAAGTCCGTTGGGGGTGGTCGAGACTCTTCCATCTTGCATGCATAGCAGATTTGTTCACCCCGCGCAGAAGGACTTTTCGCCTGAGTCTTGCGGATATAATGGCGTACATCGATGGGATTAGGCTTTGACGGGTGCAGCTGTTCCCACAATTTTCGACTAAAGCCGCGAATCACAGGTATGCCTATCTGACGGCCTTTCCTTATTGCACTAAGAGGCCTTCGTCCCCTCGACACCGAGGGAAGTAAACTGGGGCGAAGTACTTGGGCATTTGTTGCATCGACATAGATGGCACTGGATGTGAGGTATGCCTTGATACCCTCAGATTGAACAGAGGTGCCGCCAGCAGCTCGATTTTCGTCGAACATGAAAGGATCCTCTGCCTCATCCACAGGCGAATCACTACTATGTGGCGCTTGTGCAGTTGTAGGCCGACTGTCTTGTTTTGTCCACAGCGGGTGAACAATTTTCAACTCTGCATCGGCCCCGTTTTCCACACAACTATTCAGTTCATCTTGCCAAGTGTCACTCCATGGCTTCAAGTAAATGTAGCCTTCCTCTAATTTGTTCGCAAGTTCAGTCTCAACAGGCAACATTGTATTCTTGTAGAACCAAGTAGCTCGGACCACACTTGATATGTCCTGAAGAGGGCTCCAGTAGATAGGTTTCATCTGTAAAAAGGCGTCATTATAATTCAGAGCCGAGTATAGAAAATGGCCTCACCTTAAGATTCGGCAACTCGACCAGATGAAGCCGTGATACACCGACTGGAATCTTTGACTGTGTGTTTGACTCCTCCGTCCTCTCCCTCTGCGAGTCCTGGGTCAATTGATCCAGGCTCACAGTCGTTCTGAGGCTCGAAGGTTTCGGGGCACTTCGAGAAGCAGAGTTGGTTCGGAGTTCTGCCTGCCATTCGCCACCTTCTCTTGACGAAGACGACTCAAGTGAGCGACCAAGCGGCGTTTGAGGCTGAGATATCGGCGCCCGTATAAAAGGAGAGCCACTCATGCTTGCTTCGTGAGAACGATCAGCTCGTAGACTTCCGATCTCCTCGCCTTCGCCCACGTTCTCGGCTTCTAATGGAGAACTGCTTCTTTTTTCGGTTGCGCTGGACTCATTGACCGAAAACGAGCGCGCTCTTTTCTGATCGATGACAATTCCTCTCGGGGTGTCATGTTTAGACCCTTCACTCAGTGGGGAGTCCAAGCGATTCTCCTTGCCGATTCCACGGGTTCGCATTCCAGCCCTGCCGGTAGCAAAAGTGAGGTGACTCTTGTGACTGTGAGAGGGTAGGTCGTCCGGGAACGATGGAGGGTTGCTCACAGTGCTTCCTCTACTGCCAACCAATGAGGGATCCTCTTGGCCGACTGCCTTGCGGCGTTCGACATTTGAGACTGATTCATGACCAGGCACAGTTATCCCAGGGGGGCCTGTCGATGTGTTTATCCTGGATCTGTCGTTTCCAGCGAATTTGGCCTTTCTCGCCTCCCATAGATCATGCCAAGCTTCCTCTAAGGCGATATTATCCCTGGCCGAGAATGGCGTGGGAGGAAGTCTCTCACTGCCGGTACCCTGGCTTGCAGGTGGAGGCAGAGGAGCCAGTGGATCATCGATCGGCAATGGTGAAATGTAGAAGAACTGTGAACGGATCTCTGGTGGTGATGGAAGCGATTGAAATCTAGTGAAGTCCTGCTCTTCATCCACAAGGAGGCAACTCGGGCCGTAGGTGTGGATCGGGCCCGCCATTCGGATATTTGTATGGAGCTGGGCCCCTGTGATTGAGCTGGTATTGATCTCCACTCCCTGATAAGGAGGCTAATCGTGGGATTTATTGACGGACATTGGGGGCCGAACTATTACGAACCACAACACGTTCTGTCGGAAACACCCGCACAGAGGTTGTGATCATTTACAAGGGGTGGTTCAAGAACTTTGTAAAAGGCAGAGCGGTGACTGACTCCCCGTGATCCTACAAACCGATGACGTCGTCCCACGTGTTTCTTGGACAACTTCACTTTTCAGTTCGCTTTGGATCCAACATGGTTTGAAGTGGTGTATCATGTATATTCAAGGTTATCCCAAGGTTATACATAGAAAAGTCTCTTGCAAAAAGTATGCTGTTCTCCCCGCCTTCGCAACTAACAAGAACAGGCCGCAAACTCGGCCGACTATTCTTGTGCATGATGAATTAAGATCGTCTGTTCAAAAGTGAGTTCAGTCATCAATAAGTGAGAAATACCAAGGGATCGGATCAAGTTTCGTAGCCTGAAATTTTAGGATATTAGTTCGATAGTTGTATCAAGTCTAATACATCCTTGGATATATTGACCCGGGCTAAATGGTACTTTTGAGTACCTAGGTAAGTTTCAAATTCAGCATGTCCATTGATCATTATGATGATGAAAAGTGATCAACTTATGACCATGACATTTGACTTTAGGGGAGTGAAATAAAGATATGTAAATTGAAGATCATGAAGATTCCGACAGAAAAGCTTCTTCGCCTTGAAAATTGCAGATTTAGCCAAGCTGCTATATATTGCCAACAAAGGAATATTTGTCAGTCATTCCTACTAATTAAGGGATACAGCTAACAGCCTTTCGGGGGGAAATTTTAGATCTAGAAGTCCTTTTACAATGTCTATATGGACGTGCCGTCTCCACAATGAGGACTTTGGGAGTATGGGAGGTGCGATTGAGCACGTACGTGGTCGTCACGTTAGCTTCATCAGGCGACCTGGACGCGTAGGATGCTCAGATAGTCATGGACATATCTGGTATTGCTTTGATTGTGAGACCAAAATAAGCTATCATCGAAGCTTTGATTCGGATAGCGCTATGTGGAGCCATCTCGAGAGGTGCCACATCGGTTTATTGGATTGTTATGATGTGAACTAAAAGAAATTTTGTCGTTCATTGGAGGAGGCGATTCAACCTGCCACTGCAGGGGATATTCTCGAGTGTTATTTCACCATCCCACAGTCTTCGCACCCAGATCACAATGGCTAGTGATCTTTTCTTTTCCTTGGATACTTTCAAGATTGCCGATGCACTGTTTCTCTTTGCTCTAAGATTCTTTGAAATGGTTTGTAAAAGAGAGTGAGAATGTGTAATCGTCAATCGGGGTCCCCGTTCCCAACAGCAACAAGTCAAGCAAAGGATGCTTCCTCTCGATCTCCATTGATGAATTAACAGAAATTTGCTGTCGCTAGATACCAGACTTACTTCCAGTTGATCTATCAAGAAAAGCAAAGGGTTCATTTGGGATGAGTTGTATTTGGATTACGCTAGACTAAAGTAGCTGGTCCACTCATCACCGGTGAAACACGCATCAAAAGACAGAAACAGAATAGCAAAAGCGAAAACGAAAAATAGCAGAATGCAAAACTGACGACGGCGAATTCTTAGAAAAGAACAGCCGAGACAGAACAGCAAAAAGCGAAAACAAAAAACAAAAAACAGCAGAAAGCGAATTGGCGAAATGCGAACTGATAACGGAAAAGTCCTGGAACAGGACAGCCGTGACAGAATAGCAGAAAGCGAAAACCGAAAGTGAGACAAGAATTGTTGAGATGAAAGATCAAACACAGGTCAGCTTGAAATGAGCAAAGTAAAAAAACTAAGAGCGAGAGTTTCCAGAGTTCTGAGTGTCTCGGTACTGCTGCATCACTTCGTGCTTCTTCAGCTCTCCATGAACGTGCGCATTGAGGGCCATGATCAGCTCAATGTGGCATTCATCGGCCTTCAAAATCTCCAAGAGACCCAGGATATCGTGGATGTGCTTCTTGATAACTGAGTCGGGGGCCACAAAGGTGCGGATGCTCATGTTCTTGCAGATCTTTTTCCAGTTTCTCAGAATGGTGTCCGGGCCAAGGCCGTTGCTGGTTGAACCGAATTTGATATGCTGGCGGTTTGCTCTGATAAGTCGACACTGGGTAGTTTGGTCGAATCGGAATTCAGGGACTCCAGGCATGTGCTTATTCTCCCATCTTCTTTTCACCTTGAGGAGAGAACTGGTGCTGAGGTGGCCGTCGTAATACTCCTTCATCAAGAATTCGTTGGCCGCGTGGGTAATCATGTTCTCAATCTCCGCATACAGAATGGACTGCACATCGGTGTTCAGAGTAATGGGGGCAGTGTTCTCGGTAACGATGCTGGGCTTGGATGAGCCGATCAAAGCTCGGTTGTCATCCCAAAACTGTCAAAACAATTGTTAGTCACTGTAACATCTCCCAACAGCCAATTCACGAAGCACTTACCATTCCCTTGATATTGCCAATGGTTGAATGTCCCATTTCGAGGGCCTCCTTGATAAAG
This sequence comes from Penicillium italicum, assembly GCA_002116305.1. Taxonomy (NCBI): domain Eukaryota; kingdom Fungi; phylum Ascomycota; class Eurotiomycetes; order Eurotiales; family Aspergillaceae; genus Penicillium; species Penicillium italicum. Next base: position 74,345 of record KZ108090.1, on the reverse strand, counting down.
CGGAATTTCTTGTTGCGTGGCCCCTCATTGTCTTCAAGATATCCTTTCTTGCCAAAGAGGATCTTGGTAAATCGCTTGCGCTTGATTCCGCGAGAGTCCTCGGAGCTCTCAGAGCTGTAGACATCAGGACTTTGGCTGATACGACTCGGAGTTGCGTTGATGGGGGTGTTGTTGACGTAGGACTCATTGCAATCGAAGGAAGCTGCACGGCTATGTCCACCATTGGCAGGCTCGGACACGTGAATAGCTGTCTGATGCTGGGAAACGTCGTGGATGGGGACATTCATGACGAAGGTGGGATTGTTCTTAGTAACGTTCAATCTCTGTGGGACAAGAGACTCCTCAACATTGTCCATGCCGGTTCTCTCCTCTCGCAACCATCTTGGGGAGCTGGGAGAAGATGAATCGTAATAGGGGCTGGAAAAATTATGCGTAAGCTGGTGATCGTGGGGGAACTGAGATGGATAAACTCCAACCCGAGGCTCATCGTCATATGAAAATCCATGAAGATCACTGGGACGACGCTCAGGAGAAGGAGAAGCAGGGGCAGAAGATAGAGGTGAATCCAGTAGAGGCGAATCAGGAGTAGTGTAGTCCCGAGCAAACATGTGTTCAAGGGGTACAACAAAGCCATTGTCAACCCCGTTGGGGATATCCGAACGCCAGGTAAAAACTCTTTGGAGAGTAACAGCCTGAGGAGGAGACGAAGGCAACTCAACTGGTTCTTGCATAGACACATCAGAAGCAGACCGTTCTCGTTCGAACTGGGGCTCAGGAGACGCATTGATTTCAGGCTCAGGTTCGTCCGAAGACCAAGAGTAGCATCCGATAGGACAAAATGGTGAGATGGGAGGTGATGTGTCTTCGTGAATGGAGCCGGGGCTCACAAATAAGGGACTCACAGCATTAGAACCTGAGAATTGGTTGGGAGTGACACGGTAAGCAGAAAGTGGAGAAGGAGTTGGGGACCACACAGGCGTTGCAGGTGTAACTTGACAATGGGCTCCAGGGCTCACAAGCAAAGAACTCTCAGCATTACGAATGAGGGAAACAGGAGCTTGAGAACCAGGACCAGAGCGTTGGTCCGCACGGCAGATATCCACGGATGCCGAGTTTGGGGGGGCGGGACGGTACGCAGAATATGAACTTCCTGGGTTGTGATTTTCATTCTCAAGGCGCTCATTTTCCTTTTCCTGGTTCATCAAGGCAAGCAGTTCATCAATGGTTACCCCAACTTCGGTGGGTTCATATTCTTGCTTGATTTCAGGGTCTGGAGTAGCGTTTGGAGCCACTGGGACCTGAACATCCGGAGAAGATTCGTGACAAGTGGGTGAATCTTCGTACCACGAAGTTTCACTGTAATCGGTGTGATGAAGAATAGGAGTTAGCTGAGCAAAGGGGATCTCGACCGAAGGAGCAGCATGACCCAAGCGAGGGGAATCAGAAGGGTCATTGGTGTAGGAGACTTCCATGTTGTAGTATTGCTGCGAATAGGGTGGCAGGGCCGGCTCAAATGCTCTTGGTTGAATGGAAGGAGTCTCGTCGTCGTATCCTTGCAGCTTGCATTCCCTGAGAAGCAAATTCGGTTTCGTCTTTTCACTCGAGTGCACAGGGCCATCAATAGCTGCCTTCTGGCCAAATTCGGTTGCAGGCTGAGAATTTTCTCGTTGAGCAAATGACTTTTTGTCGTGGTGGCCTTGCATGTTGGATCTGTCAAGTACGTAATAAATGCTCATCTTGTTGATTTCGCGGCCAGAACCTTGCAAAACACCATCCTGAGCGACTGTGGTGGCCGACTGAAGGCCAACCTGTTGAGGAATGGGTGGCAATGGCTTGGTAAGTCTGTTCATCAAATTAGACTTCACGTTCATCAAGTTCAGGTAAGGATAATCCTTACACATCATTCTTGTTCACAGCAGTTCCATTCCGACGAGCTGCACTGCGTTCCACGATACCACGAAGGCCTTCAGCCATGCTGGGGCCCCGGTCTGTGAAGGCACGTTGATTCTTGTTGCCACTCATCTTTGCAGTGTGGGGAACAACAACTGGATGCTGTTGAAGCCATTGCTGGCGTTCATCCTCATAGAGGATGCCCGACTCGTGATCCCGGCCAATGGCCCTGGGAGCTGCCCAGGGACGGACTGGGGAATCTTGAGACATTGTAGTGTTTGAAGTTTTCTCGAGGTACTTTTCAAAGTCAAATTTGCAAGTGTAGGCAAAGAAGTTTGAGAAACAGAAGCGTAAAGAATATCAAGAAGTATGGGAAGAGAGAAGAAAAAGGACTGGAAGAGGAGGATAGTTATGCATTGCTGTCGTCGGAAGTTAGGGCTACAATATGCGTCGTTACAATAGCCATTGCATTGTTATTCACTACTACCGAATAAAGCTTAGTAAAAAAGTCGAGGCCATTGTTGAGGCTAAAAAGAGTATGCTGTGGTCACATGGCCTGCAACAATAGGATTAGTCCAATAAGGTGGCTGGTAATGTCTCAAAACAATAGAAACAAAAGTGGTGGAAACAAAGAGAATGCAAATGGACAATGTTGGGACAAAGAAAATGTATGGGAACAAACAAAGAACGAACAAACGCAGAAAAGAAAATCCATTATTCCTTATCAAGGATGTTGTTGATAGACCAATCAAACGCCCACCCATCACATGTTCCTAGCTGTATGAGTAAACTCTAAAAAGACGACATGGTATGATAACACATGTTTCAAATATACATGGCGCTTCCAAGGTTGATCTGGCTAGACTACCTGGATAAAAACATTTCAACTTCACAAATAATTGATATCCATCCACCAGCCTAACATTTGAGAACCGTTATAAAACAAAACTTGGCATTGTAGATTATTTGTGAGCTGACTTATCACAATGCCTTTCATGTGTTAGTCCCACACCATAACACTACCTAGTAAGAACACTATAAAAGCTCGCAAGACATCCTAAGCTCACCCTATGTGCATTGCCTGTTCTGTGCATTGTAAATTCTGGCATACATTTAAATTTCCGATTACCTTTTGTCTGCACAGCTCACAGATACAAATTGTGTGTTTGATCCTGATCTGTTATCTCCATGTTAAGCATGTGGGTTGTATAGTTCGGAGCGGTCTAACTTGTACCCGACTCAACCCCTTACGTCATTGCTACCTCAGGTGTCATCATCTTCACACGCTACGCCAGATTATTAAGTGCTCTATTGAAGCCACTGTGCTAGCTAAATGACCGTAGAAATGGAGGTAATCCATCTTAGTGCTATTGTAATGAACATGTAACAATGCTTCCGAGGTTTTTTGTTTTATCCGAAAGAGAGGTGGACCCAATTCATTTGCCATGGATCAAACCGAGGAAACAATTTTAGAACAGGTGTGAGACCTCATAGGCATTTCATCTAGAAGCACGGAATTTCCCGTTTTCCGCAGCATGAGTACCAGGTAGAACTATTATGACGGCACAAGACCTAGTCGAGTGGACAAGAACGGTAGGACTTCAGCAATCTCGGCAGAACGGAACTGAAAAAGTTAGTTATCTAGCCAGTAAAATCGGAGATAGTAGTCCGCTAGCCATTTCTATGTCTAGATGAATTGGGCAATTTCCTCCCAACGATGTATCAAAAATATAGATCCCGGGCAGGGTTGCCGAGGCGAGTCACGTGCTCCTCAACCCGCTTACCGAGATCGTTTCCGGGTGGATCAGAGGAAAAGAGGAGCAGTCCACTCACACTTGAGCCCTGCGGCCACCAGCTCGGGATCAACGACGGTATTATGGACATTGTGTAAAGCTAGTCCTGTCCCCACAAGACGCTTGCTTCTTTGATTACAAAGCGTCCATAACTTCGTTTCTGACGAATTTGATTGGCTGCCCCAACCCTCGAACCTGTGTTCCCCACGATTCCGCCGACTCTGAATGCCGTGGATGTTCTCCGTTGCTTCAGTTGAACACCCAATCCGTCTCCTTACCCCGGTTCCCCGACAGTATATAGATACAGCCATGGCCCTCACTCATTTTCTTTCGGCCATTGTGCAGGGTGACACTCTGATATATCCTGCTTTTCTTTCAAGTCATACGTACAATTATTGACACTGATTATATCTCCATTCACCATACAATTCATAACTACCCCCCACTTTGATCCCCGTGTTTGCTTTTATCCACCAGCATGGTCCAACAAGAGAATTATGACATTGTCATTGTGGGTGCCGGCCCCGTAGGTTTGCTCTTGTCCCTGTGTATGTCACGATGGGGTTACAAGGTGAAGCACATCGACAACCGCCCAGTGCCGACCGCCACTGGTCGCGCCGACGGTATCCAGCCGCGATCTACCGAGATCCTGCGCAACCTTGGTTTGAAGCGCTCGATCATGGCTTACGAGCCTGCCAAGGTGTACGATGTTGCCTTCTGGGATCCTAAGGGTGACGGCTCTGGCATCGGCCGTACTGGCAGCTGGCCTAGTTGCCCCCGTTTCATTGATACCCGCTACCCTTTCACCACCCTGGTACACCAGGGCAAGATCGAGCGTGTGTTCTTGGATGAAATTAAGAAGGCCGGCACAACCGTCGAGCGGCCATGGACCATCGTTGGCTTCAAGAACGATGGTGCGAACGCTGATTACCCTGTTGAGGTCAACCTGAAGTGCCTGGATACCAATGTTATCGAGAATGTACGCGCCAAGTACTTGTTCAGTGGCGAGGGTGCCCGCAGCTTCGTCCGTGAGCAGCTTAACATCAAGATCCATCACAAGGATCCTATTGCCTATGTTTGGGGTGTCATGGACGGTGTCGTGCGCACCAACTTCCCTGACATTGAGGTAAGCATCCCCGAAAATACCTAATCTCACGTGTTTCTCTAATGCATTGGTCTTCAGACAAAATGTACCATCCACTCCGACGCTGGCTCAATCATGGTCATTCCCCGCGAGGATAACATGGTCCGTCTCTATGTCCAGATCGCTTCCTCCACCGACGCCGATTGGAACCCCCGAAAGACTGCAACTGCCGAGGAGGTTCAGCAGACCGCGAAGAACATTCTGAAGCCATACTGGATCGAGTGGGACCGGGTTGAGTGGTACTCTGTCTACCCCATTGGACAGGGTATTGCTGAAAAGTACACCCTTGACGAGCGAGTCTTCATGGGTGGTGATGCCTGCCACACTCACAGTGTCAGTATTCTTTTTTGAGGTCCCTGTTGTTATGAAAACATCGCTAACACCCCTAAAGCCCAAAGCTGGCCAGGGAATGAACACTGCTTTCCATGACGCACTTAACATGGCCTGGAAGATCCACGCCGTGGAGAGTGGCTTTGCCAACCGTTCTATCCTCAGCACGTACGAGAGCGAGCGCAAGGATATCGCTGAGACTTTGTTGAACTTCGATTCCAAGTACGCAGCCCTGTTCTCCAAGCGCCGTCCTTCTGCTGGCGAGGTTGGTTCTGCCAGCAACACCACTGTGGGTGCTGGTGGGGAGGAAGACGAATTCGTCAAGACCTTTAAGTCATCTTGCGAGTTCACCAGTGGATACGGAGTGGCCTACCAGCCCAATATTTTCACCTGGGACGCGAGCCACCCTGCCAAGTCCTCTCTGTTTAACATTCCCGGCATTCATCTGACCCCAGGTCGCGCTTTCACCCCGACCACCGTTACCCGCCTTGCAGATGCCAACTTTGTCGAGCTTGAGCAGGAAGTGCCCGCTAACGGTGCATTCCGCATCTTCATCTTCGCTGGCGACCAGTCCAAGACCAAGAAGGCCATTGCCGACCTTGCTGCCAACCTAGAGAAGGAGCGCTCGTTCCTTTCGGTGTACCGCCGGTCTGACATTGCCGATGTGTCATTCTTCGAGCGCCACAATCCTCACTCTAAGCTCTTCACCCTGTCTGTGATCTACGCAGGCTCCAAGAACACCATCGATGTAGACTCTATCCCCCAGGTCCTGCGCGACTACCACCACCACCTCTATGCCGATGATATCCCTGATGTGCGTGTTCCCCATGCTCAATTTGCAGCCCACGAGAAGCTAGGCTTTGATGCCGAGAAGGGTGGTGTTGTCGTCACCCGCCCCGACAGCCACGTTGCTTGTACTGTGCAGCTGGTTGAGGGAAGTGGCACTGTTGATGCTCTCAACGAGTTCTTCAACGCGTTCTCGACGAAGCCTTTAGGCCAGGAATCTCAACAGAGCCGCCTGTGAGAATATTGACATGTTCATGAGTCTGTATTTTACCTTTGACATGTACATAGATTGTTTGGTTCGTTCGTTGCGAGCGATAGCTTGAGCATGACCGGCGTTTATTTTCAATTTAAATATGAACAAATTTTCAATTCAAATGCCCAAACTCCTCTTGACAGTTCAATCTTTTGTATTTCGTAGTCTTGATAAGCTCGATGTTTATATAGTGGTCACATGCCAAGCATCGATCTACGTAAAGTATTTTCCATCTCCACCCCGCATCAACTGCAGAAAGGATCTTTGACTTCAGTCATCACAACTCAAGATCAAGATCGCCCACTTGACTTCAAAAGCTAAAAATGCTCACTCTTTCGGTCGAAGCTCAACTGGAGGGGTAAGTTCCTACCTTGGCTGTCTGATTATTGAGCCTTTGCAGGTGCCTTAATTTCCCCGCACTGCACTCCAACTCCAGAAACGCTGCGCGGGCAGATACTCTCGGCCACCGTTATAAAAGAGTCAACTGGCTGATATCATGATACAGCGTTACTGCCCTCCTGCCCACGGACACTGAGGAAAACCCTTACTTCTACACTTTCCGAGTGCAATGCACCTCCTGCCACGAGACACACCCCAACTGGGTCAGCTTTAACCGTTTCGTACGTGGAATACTTACGCAAAATGCTCTCTGTTGGATTATGGGTGAATCGATTATTAACTGGATTGGTGTATAGGAGGTGCACGAAATCCCCGGTAGCCGAGGCGAGGCTAATTTCGTGTGGAAGTGCCGACTATGCACGGTAAGCAAGCTATTTTTCCCAATCCGATGGACTGAAGATTTTCCATTTCTCTCTTTTTTTTCGAGTCGCTTTTATTTTGGTTGCACTCCGCTTCATTGGCATCGACCACCTGGGCCTCCGCAACCTTTCCAAGACTACACAGCTAATAACCATTTAGAAAACCCACACTGCCTCCATTACTAGTGGACCTAAGCCCTATGAGGTTCAGGAAAAGCAGAACTCCCAGAAGATCATCGAAATGGACTGCCGTGGCCTCGAATTCATTGAGTTCAAGCCCGATGTGAGTAAATCCCAACTTCTGGTACTTGTATGTCCTGACGAAGACACTCCAGGGTGAATGGGAAGCCAAGGCTGTTGAGTCCACCACAACCTTCTCTGGCATTGACCTTTCGGACGGTGAGTGGTACGACTACGATGAGAAGACAGGTGAGGAAGTCAGCATCAAGGAAATCACCTGGACCGTTGGCCGTTAAGCAAAGATCTACTTGACGATGATGATTTTCAGGCGTCTGAATCTATGGGACTCTGATGAACTCTGATTAAATTTTCCATGTGTTGTCGTGGGGTGGGGGGTGGTTCGGGAGGTGGGAGGTGGGAGGAGGGGGGGGGGGGGGGTCACGGAGCATGTTGAAATGAGAGATACACCAATGATAGAAAATGAGCCATGAAAAGAAGTTTCCAATATCTTCGCTGTAATGAGTTAACGCAGGGCATTTACTTACAGCAAAAACAATGTTGTGCCAATCCAAACTGCCCCCGCGACCTTATTTAACATTTTTGGATTGTACCTTTGCAGGACCTTGAGGGCGGTGAAGAAGCACGTGCTTTGATTGGCCACAGACCACCGCCTCATTCACCTCACATTTTCGCGATCTCGCCGACTCCGATGTCAACGTAGCTAACAACACGACCAGCACGATCAACCAGCAAAGTGAAAAACTTTGCTTGAGATTCTACTATTATCATACCCTCAAATCCTTCTTTACCTCAACAAGCCAAAACCCCATACTCGAGTCACAATGAGTGTACGTCTTCCCCCTCAAGCTCAGCCCGCTATCCAGCTCGAGATCCCGTTCATTAGCTACTGGATCTGTGCGCTATTCCCAGAAGATCAATTATTAACTCGCAGTTTGACAGTTCCAACCGCTTAACCCTCGTCCCTTTCTCCAGGCTCGGTATGCGACCCGCTCCCAACCCACCCCGGACCCCATCAAGCAGCTCCAAGCAGCATATCCATCTCTCGAGACATCCGCACATATGCGCCGTTGCTGTTGACATAGCTTGCTAACCTCTATATCTCTATAGAGTCGGCACCGAAGTCCTCATCCGTCTGAAGTGGGGCCAGACCGAATACAAGGGCACTCTTGAGAGCATCGATTCATACATGAACGTCCTGCTGCGCGACACACAAGAGTTTATCGACGGAAAGCCCACCGGTGCATTGGGTCTTGTTCTGATCAGGTATGTGATGCGCACTTCAACCTGCTTAGCATTAGACTGGATACTTGCGGTTCTAGTATGGCTGACCCTCTTTCTTTCCCCCGCACAGATGCAATAACATCCTCTACATGGGCTCTGCCGATGCTATTGAGATGACGGACATGGAGTTTAAATAATTTGTCGGATACCCTAGAGTGGAGATGCGATGCAGTGCGGTACATGAGGGGAAGTGGTGGGAGATGACGACTGTTCTTATGCGTCTGGAAGTGAGGTGTGCTTCGGTGCTGTCGTTTTGGAGCAGCGTACCCGGCAGAGTGGGATTCTTGTTCCATTAAATGGTTGAGTTACTTGGTTCGGGGGTACGTACCCTCAGATGGCTACTGCGCCCGCCAGGCACCCGGAGGCATGACCTCCAACGAGCTAGCCTCTGCACAGAGAGGCACGGAGGATTGAGTGTTCCAGGTGTGTTGGAACTCAGGTGTGTTCTACTCACAATTTCAAATTATCACGAGGCGTTTGTTTGTTTATGGCTTTTCAAAGAGGGGTTTGTGCATGGCCTCTGACCAAAATCGAATCAATTACTTTCTACACGAGTCTGAGAGGCATTTGTAGTTGGGTTCTTTCTTGGTTAATCAGGGGTACGCTCGAGTCTGCCGCGCCATCAAGTGTCGAGTGCGATGGTGTATTGTGACTCGGGTGCGGCGCAGTGACGAGAACGTCTCCGGCTCCTCTCCCCCTTCGTTCAGCCGGAGGGCATCAGTGAGAAAAAGGGGGACCACAGCCTAAATCCAACAAAGATCGACATATTTCGAATGCACTTGTACGCCGGTGCACTGAAGGAGTGACAAGACACTTTGACCTAGGCCGACCAGTTTCTCAACAGAAAATATGTTGTAGTAGCTTCCAAGTGCTGGGATTGTTCGTATTTCGGGACCGCTGTTTAGTCCCCCCGACGGACTTCCCATTCCTGGAGATAACTGTATCGCACAGTCCGCACGATGGTCCGGTTGACATCAGCCCGGGCGGCGTGGCCCTGAGCAATCTCCAATGGGGCGAATCCACTTACGTATACTCCGTACTAACACCCCTGTTCCTCTTGACGCGGTCCCTTGTTATATGATCACATATTTGCCATGTTATATGACTTTGGAAGAGATTCGGATGTGTGGCGGATTGAGGTGGCTCACTGCTGTGGCGGTTCTTTTTATAGAGGACTACGTACCACCTGGTGCACATGTACATCGCCATAACTAACTAACTAGTTAACTAGTTAACTATAGGACCCGATCACCCGTGGGCCCATCGACTTCTTTACCCCTCTGCAGTCCCTGACCACCCAAACCCATAGAGATTTCATGCCATCGACGTCATGGCGCTTGAAAGATGGCATCCACAAAAGTAAGCTAAGACGAATAGCGCACTGCAGGGTTATCGCAGTCGGTTTCAGAGTCTATGAGGGGGCCTTGTCTACAGAAGGGGGAAAAAAGCCCAAGGAGTGTTTCTAATCTTCGCAAATGATACACCCGCTCACATCAGGTGCTTCTTCATATGTCTAAACGAACCATCACGGTTCTTCATTATGGTCACTCGGACGCCACCAAAGTAGTTCCCGACCATCCCCGCAGCTAAACATTGCCAGAACGGTCTTGTGCATGGATGTGCGGAGTACTCCATACGCAGTATGCACTCAACTTGTGGGGGTTTCGAGTGCCTAGAAAGTTGCCTACTTGGATATTACACATTGACTTGTACGCGTACTTCTTCTATAAGTAGTATAAAAAAATATAATTCAAAAAGAAAGCGAAACACAACGTTGATCTTAGTCCACAGACAAATCTTATAGTTGGACCATCGAATCACCAACTTCCTTACTCCACTGATCTTCGGTACTGCAGACACACTCGCATTTCCTTTTTGGTCATCGGAAGCCATTTCCATTCTTTTTTTTTTTATAAAAACTCCCATCTCCTTCATTGTCCTCGATTCTTTTTCTCTCCATTCTCCATTCTCCACTCTCCATTCTCTCCAAAACTTGAAACACACAAATCTCCACAAGTCTGCAGTCAGCCTTAACCTGGAACGCTCTTTGTCTCATCTAGCGCTTGAACCTAAACAAAACTATACAATTTCCCTTTACTTTGGAACTCAAAAAATCCTCTCCTCTACCAGATCACAAATTACAGCACTTTCATTCACAAAATGCGCGACACACCTTCCAAGTTCATCGAGATGCTCGATCCCAAAGACACATCCCTGCGCATGTCCGACTCCGATGTCCGTCTTGAGGACGTCCTCGCTGACCACGAAGCAACCATCAACAACCGAGCCCGTTCCTCTACACAGTCCTCCACGAAACCAGACAAATCCATGTCTCGTAGGAACTCGACATCCCCAACGCCGCGCTGGAAACGTCTGAGCAATATTCTCGTGCAACCCCGCCGGAACTCTTAACATACTACACCCCCACCCTGCAGTAATGTGCCTCGGTCTGACTATACTCCACTCTACTATACGTCTCAGGCACCTGTTCGGATTCAGGTGGACAACGTCGAACAGATTTCTTTCCATGTGAAAACGAAAAGATCAAAACGAAAATGCAAATGATTTCTTTATGGCTATATTCACGACTTGACTAGCGAATTTGGGTCTGTGTTTCGTGCCCGGGGCACGGTGACATGGACTGAGAACTGTGAATTGCAAACGAGATTACGAATTGAAATGATACAAAGGTGGTGTGCGATGTGCGCGACGACACTAGCTTGGTTGCTATTCGGGTGATATCGAGTGTTTGGCCCCGGACTGCTTTTTTTGGTCTGCTCTGCTGGCACTGGGCCCGTTGACAAGGGCGCAGGATTTTGACCCCGCTTTGATGATTTGATGAGTGTGCGCCTTGTCTAATTGGGGGATTTGAATTTGGATCGGGGTTTGACTAGGAGTAGCTGAACAGAGGTTGTGACTCACACGAGCATAAATAAAAGACCAAACCCCCCCCCCCCCAAAAAAAAAATGAAGAACGCGAACGGTCTGAGACCTGCGTTTATCTATTATTCGCTTCTTGTCAATATAACTTCTTTTTGCTTCCCTACTGCTTGTCCCTGCCGCTTATAGCCATAGATCCTTTCATACCCGATGTAGCCCTAAAGCGAACCATAGATTTAGTCTGAAGTTGGTCTATGAAGCGACAGTAACCGAAATCCTATTTGACCCGGTTGTTTGTTCTTGAACTTTGTACCTGGCAAATATTAAATCCGGCTTAGGCCCTGGAATGAAGGTGCTACCTATCAGGCTTGTAGCATGCACATAATGGGTCCATTCGTGCTACAAGTCCAATCCTTCTTGGACTGGTCCAATAAGAAGGGCTTTGTTGGGTAAGGTTTCAGAAAGTCAGGAACGCATGTCGGTCAAGCTGGGATAGCTCTTTTATTTTTTTTCTATTGCCTAGCACAGCAGCTCTCAGTGTCAGGGGATACAACTCGCGCTGTATCGGCCTCTGTCCCTGCGCCGGACCATTCGGACCTTCGAGCCTAGACTAAAAAAGCGTACATGTTAAGCTATACGAGAGACCCACGGATGTAGATTGAAATGTCTATAATCTCAAGTTGAAAAGAGAACTGTAGCAAAATGACAGCGAATGTCGGACAGACTTCGGGACCGAGAGCTCGCCCATTTAATTTGTATGGACTCTGACTCGATCTATCAACATTATAATGTAAATCATTTTGATACAGGTTGAGTCGGTCTGATGGTATACCCCCGGAGATTTCCCGGCATACTATCTCCAGTCATCTCAATCATCCAAGTAACTCCATCTCATGTCCGTTTTTCCTCTCTTTCATCAACCTGCTAATCTCGGCCGGATGCACCACGTTAAACGCGGTCATTACCAGCACCATAAGAGCGGCATCGAAAACGTAACTCCAGAATTCCTTCTGGAGCAATTCCCCGCCACTTCCCTGGTTGTACTCGATGTACCGGAAGATGGAACGGGCGAAAATCAACAGACTACCGAAGTATAGCACGGTCTGGTGTTTTTTCCAGGGGACGTCCTGCTGTTGTAGCACCCTTGACCCGTTTTTCTCAAGCTTGACGTGGAAAATGATGCTTGTAATTATGAAGACTCCGAAAAAGATAATCTGGATGATCAAGCCGACTTTAATCACATTTCCGCCTTTTTCTGCTGTGCTGACTTTGACGAGCATTCCGGCTCCTACATTGTTGCAGTATAGGGTTAGTCAATCGGGAGATGCAAGACATTTTGAACTCGTTGAGGGACTCATTATGGGTCTTACCTCCTGCCTGCACAAGAAATGATACCACATCCCCAACCACAAAGATCTTCGTCAACCACGAGCGTCGGATTGGTGACAAGTGTTCTCCACCAGTGATGATCATAATTCGGCCAAGTTCCATATAGATACTTGCAGCGAGCAGAGACGGCGCGACGAGGATAAAAACGGCTTGGATGGCAAGAGGAGCAGTTGTGTAATTCGGGTACTGTTTGGAAGAAACGATACGCTAAGGCTGTGAGTATATTCCCTGTCTGACTTAATCGAGCATCGAGATTGGCTTACGCCTGTATATCCAACAATCTCAACTACAAAGAACTCGTGTTAAAAAGACCCGAAAATCAGCCCGAAGAAAGGCCCCAACAGCAAGTGGGAACATTGAGCTGGTACTCACATATTCCTCCGAATATAAAAGCAATGAAAAACCAAGTCCGACCACGGAACATTCGCCAACAATGCAGGAGGGTTAAGATTCCGAATAAGACAATGAATATCGTTGCAGCTGGTATTGACGGTATGTAGTCATACTCTCCCATATACTTGACTTCAACCATTTTGTGTGTTTAAGCTTGTTATCTGGATCAAGAAACCGACTCAAGATCGAATTGAGCAAGGCCCATGCACACCACCGAACAGTTATATATATCACTATTTCAGGGGATTTTCCACCGATTCTAAACGTTGAAGCCTATTATATTTTTGGAAATAAGCTCAAGACATCTGAAAAAATGTGATAGAGTTTGTACAACGTTCCCGACTGAACTTGTCGTTTCTTTCTCCCCCAAAGTGCTCATTCATCGTGCACTCGGCTCAACTTTCCGCTACATCCGAAACAACTCTCACAGTCCTACGGATGTCTGTGATTAAATTCATCTCTTCCCGAACTTCAATTTTTGAAGATTTATAATCTCGCAAGCTGATGGAACTTCCCGTATCCGAGTCTCCATAAATTCGCCTACTCTACACACTTGTGGATACCTCGATCTCACCCCTTTCCCAATTCCACGACGCTAAGCCAAGGATGGTATGCAACTTGCGAAAAGCACAGGCGTGTGTGGATTGACCTAGACCATACGGAGTATACATCGCTTAGCTACTCCAGACTAGTCTTATTGTGACCGTCCGACGGACGGTGCCGTCGGCTAGTTAGATAGCTCCATAGTCAGAATGACAGGATCATCTTACCCTTCCCCTGAGATCTCACGCTTACTCTTATGCTCACGTTATGCTGATAATAGTTAGGTGGTGGCAGTGCGATGCACACTGGCCTCCGTGCGGCTTATGCATAAGGCGCGAACTCGGATATAACTACTTCGTAAATACATGGCGCTTCCTTTAACCCCGAAGTCTTCTTCTGCACCCCAAGGAAATGGCAACTTGTGAATTTTCGCTCTGTACCGCCCGAACGTGCTAGGCTGCAAGAGATGGGATTGTATATTCATCTCAATTATTGATGACAAGATAGATAAATGGGTTTGACAATTGCTTTATCACAGTGGCACTTCCTACGATTATGAGATAGATGGCTTCCAAGGTTGCTAGCCATTGACATTTATCATCTTGCTTCGCTGAATTTTGAACCACAGCAACGTTCCTGAATACGGTGTTGCGTTATCATAATGAGCAGTGGTAAGGTTCGGTTACATTATTGTAAGCACCACATCGCAGAATTGTGGGCCGGCATTAATATAGTCTATCTTTAGCATCTTCGTCCCTGCCCATGTGGGCAACCTGTTATCCTCAGAATGAGAATTCACCAGGCCCGCTCGAAGAAACCATAGAGATGTGCAGTCTCTTGAAAGTATTACCGTTTCTTTATAAGAAGCTTTCCAATCTAATAGAAGAATTGAGGTCAAATACATGCCTACATCGGGTTCGGAAACTCAGTAATCGAGTATCTGGATTGAGGCATGCTGGATGAATCTCAAGGCCTCTTTCTCCGGCGGAAAATTGGCCATTGGGAGCCAAGCTGAGGAAAATTCCCACGTCTCCAGGTGTGAGGATACCTGGACACGTTCAGCAAAAACATGGAATCGGGGTTGAGTTCGAATCACGTAGGATTCAGGGCAATCGAAGATGGAAGCAAACTGCTATTTACGTACAAAAGAAAACAGAGAGTAGAGTATTAAATAATTCCTACACAATACTGAAGTCTCAAGAGCAATGGCATGTAGCGTATATGTTGCAGGAGAAGTTGTTACTTTGAAACTTTTCAAAGTCGGGTCGATCGATCTCTTATCAAATCTGCCCCCACATCAACCTCCCCCATCACCTCAAATTATCCAAATCACAACTGCAGCAACCCTATAGCTGTGACTGTGATTGGAGATTTCCCTGCTAAAACCTCGCAACCGCTTCAAAGTCCAACGCCAAGCAACAAGCTTCCGCGACGCTCCCTGAAACCCCAACCGTCGCGTCGTTGAGCGCGTGCCCGAACGTGCCAAGCCGTACCATTCCACGCTTGTGACCTCATCTAGCCCTACCAGAATCCCAGAAGCCACAAACATGGCCTGGCTCCAGCAAACGCCAGGCTCTGGTGGTCGTGTCGCCTCCCCAACAGTCTTTGAGCAGCAGCGCGAGGAACTCGTCCGAGAGATCGCAGTGGTATGTATCATGTCCACGAACTCTCCACTTGGGAATCCTTATCAGTTGCCGCAACCGATGTTGATTTATTCGAGCAGGGCATGGAAGAAGTACTTCAAAACATGAATCGTTTAAACCGGAATCTGGAGAGCGTGATTGCGGTAAGCTTCAGCACTCGAACAGGGAAAGGACATCTGCTAATAATGTTTATAGGTGGGGAATGAATTTGGATCTGTGGAAGCTCTCTGGTCCCAGTTTGAGAATTTTATGGGCCGGCCTGAAGAACAAGGCGAGGAGGCTGGCAATGGCAATGGGAAGCGGAAGGTTAGTGGGGAGAGTGACGCCGCTAAGTCGGGAGTAAAGCGTGAAAACGACGAGGGTGACTCGACACTCATGCAGTGATGATTTACACTTTAGTCTGCATGACGGGTCTCGGCGTCGGGCTGTTTCTTTTCTTTTCTTTTTCTTAGATACCATTCAAAATTCGGGTTACTTTTACCTGTGAAAAAGATAAACGAATCCTACGAGGAGACATTGATAAAAACAAAAGGTCAAATGTATTCAGTAACACATAGGACATCGCTTTCGCCAACAGAACATATCAGATAACATAATCGAGAACACCACTCCCATGCATGCCAATGGAAAACGGCGAAGACCCGAGTCATGAGAGACATCAAATGGAACAAGGGGGATAAGGGTCGTGAAAGGGGCCAAAAAAGAACACAAGGGAACAAAAGTGAAATAAAAGAAACAGCCTCCAGCAAAGATAAAAACAGAATCGAGATCATTGTAAGGGCCGCACAGCGTATCGATACAACAGAGAAGGGGTTAGAAAGTCATGTCTAGCTTTGTCCAGCTTGCGGCGACATTGGCACATACACAGGCGAGCGGGCAAGCAAGCCGACGAAGCAACCAGGCTTGTGGTCCGGCCAAGAGAGAAAGGAAGCAAAGGGCATCGAGAATGGAAGAAAATACAGATCGAGTAGAATCAATCTACAGAATCTTGCAAGTGCGCTTCTTAATTTTCTTTCCGGGGCGGGGGCCTCCACCTCCTGAAGGCATGGCACTGGCGCGATTGTTGCGGTTATTACGGCCAGCCGGTTGCGGGGCTGTCCAGCCTTGTTCTTCGATTGAGATAGCCGAGTCAACGGCCTTGGCGAAGACTTCGTCCACACCGCGCATCTCCTTACTACTGCATTCGGCGTATGTTGCTCCCATCCGTAGGGCGACATTTTCGCCTTGCTCTGGCGTGATGGGTGTCAGGCCTTGTGTCTTGAGGAGTTCAATGCAGGTTCGCTTATTACGCAAGTCGGACTTCAAGCCGACGAGAATAATGGGTGTGGTGGGACAGAAGTGTAGAACCTCGGGATACCACTAAGAAGGGCGATGTTAGACACATCGAGCAAAAGCAAAGATACTTCCAGGTTTGGGACTCACCTTGTCAACAACATTCTCCAATGATGCGGGGCAATCGATAGCAAAGCAGACAAACAGAAGATCTGTCTCGGGATAGGACAGTGGACGCAAACGGTCGTATTCCTCCTGTCCAGCAGTATCCCAGAGGGCTAATTCGACGGTCTTGCCAGAAGCCCGATGCGTCGTTTGGGTGATATAGTTCTCAAACACCGTGGGGACATATTTCTAGATGATAATCAGCAACAGGAACACATCTTTCCTCGTAGGTTGCACGTACCTCTGGGAAGTAACCTTGGGAATAACTGATCAACAGACAAGTCTTTCCACATCCGCCATCGCCCACCACTACAAACTTTTTTGAGAATGAGGGCGGCTGTGTGATATTTGTTGCCTCGGACATCCGTCCACTGGAAACACTGGTATTGGTACTGGCTGTACCGTGGCTGACTCGGACGCTGTCGCTGCGCGCACGACTGTGACGCGGTGTCAAAGATGGAGGAGGGGTGGCGAGAGAGCGGCGGCGCGATGCTGCATAGTGTTGATCTTCGTACATGGCACTCATGGTGAGTAGGGAGGGGTGGAATGTCCCTCGTTTGTAATGTGATACAGGAGAAAATTGGTATTTGAAGTCTGCTGATAGGATGAAATTGTTGATATGGAATGAGAGGTAAGAGTGAAGAAAAAGAGGAGAAAATAGATCTAAAAAAGATCTATGTTGTAGAGGATCGATAGAGCAAGAGGGTCTGGTGAGACCTGTGAGCCCCGTGAAACCCGTGTTTACACTGGGGCTACCATAGCAACGGCCGTGTCTCTATGACGCCAGGGCTCCGCTTCCCACGATTAAAAGGCCTCGATATCCTGTATTCTGACATTTACTGGCTTTTATCTCGATCCTGTTTTGATTTTGACTCCACTAATATATTCTTGTTCTCCACTGTTCAGCTCACTGTGGCTCAACTTTTGTTGTACTTTGAATGCTGTTTACCTGGTTGGGTCAGGTGATTTATAGGTCTTTCCTGAGATATGAGGCCTCACTTTCTTTTCTGGTATAAGCTATAATATAAACCAATGTGTGTACCTTGTACAAGGCTTATGTCTAGAGAAGGATTGTCAATCCGTGTACCTGATTGAAAATCGAGTAGCCAAGACAATATAAAGTATAAAATCAAATGGGCTTTGACCACGCTAACTCTGCATGTCATCTTTCGCTTTTGTTTAACGGAGAAGACCGACATCCCGTGCTAGATAGCATCGGATACGAGTCGGCAATAATCTCTGCTTTTTTTTCTCTTTTTCTTGTTATTGATCTAAAGTGTTGGCTTTCTCTTTCTATCATCTCCTAGGAGATATCAACTACAATCCTATACTTAGGAAAAAGAGAGGATCGTCTCAACCGAAGCTAAGAGTTGCATAGGATGTACAGCATTACCAGGTTCAATGAACCGAAGAATCCATAAACTACTCCAAGATATCAAGGCAGTCGATTGAAATCTGTCGGAGAGAGTAGATCAACATCGGCTTCACATGTATCTAGCGACGTTGAGGACTACATGAATCTAGTCGATGATAGGCATTAAATTGTTAAACATAGATCTACATAAATGTGAGAGTCTATCTCAATTACCTAGTATGTTATGAAATCGAGTACTCACAATGTACGGAATACATGCTCATAACTGAAGAGGATGGCCCGGATGCAAAGTGACTAAGCACACACATGGCGGCCTCGGGGGCACTAGGGGTCGGCGGCGCCGCGGATGATCTCTCCGTCGATTTTCGAGGAGAATCCCATTCAACCTCCTGAGGTCGAGTTTCTCCACTATAACGTGTGCCTCAATCTAACTTCAATTCGCTCTTTATGTTTTGAACCCCTATAACCCTAAACCCCTCAAACGGACCGGCAGGCAGCGGCCTGTCCATCTATGGAATCCATCCGATTGCGACACTGTCTGGACTGATAACATTGCATTATGTGCAGCAAAAAGGACCAGCCCGATGCTGGACTGAAGAGTCTGAATCATTGTATGCGAGTGGCTTCGTCTTGGTCC
Source organism: Penicillium italicum (assembly GCA_002116305.1). Lineage (NCBI taxonomy): Eukaryota > Fungi > Ascomycota > Eurotiomycetes > Eurotiales > Aspergillaceae > Penicillium > Penicillium italicum. The sequence goes on along the minus strand of KZ108090.1, from coordinate 55,612 downwards.
GCCCGTGGCCTATCAGGATGTCCGCTAACGGTTGCGCGTTTGCGACACAGATTCGAATCGATTGCCCCTCTGGCGGTACTGGCCGCGACAAAAGCTCATCCCGTTGATTCGATATGAGACGCCGTATTTGGCTTGGGTGCAGGAGAAAGTGCGCACGCCAACCTTTGACTCGTATTTCGCGTTCACGGCCAACCTCGGCACCCATACCTTCTTCATGGTCTTCTTGCCCTTCCTCTTCTGGTGTGGTTCTCCCAGTATGGGTCGTGGGTACGTTGTCTTTTTGGAATTGATTTCGCTGGTGGAAGTCTGTGACTGATAACAATCGTCTGTAGATTGGTACACATCTTAGCATCCGGCGTTTTTTGGAGCGGCTTCCTCAAGGACCTACTATGTCTTCCTCGGCCTCTGTCCCCCCCACTCCAGCGGATTACCATGTCTGGCTCTGCAGCACTGGAATATGGGTTCCCTTCGACACACTCAACCAACGCTGTCTCGGTTGCGGTCTATGCTTTGGCCCTGCTTGGTTCGCCCGATTCAACTCTTAGCGCGCAGGTCACCCTTTTACTCCAAGCTATCACCTACATTTACGTCGTGTCCATCGTATTGGGCCGACTGTATTGCGGAATGCATGGGATGCTGGACTGTACTGTTGGGTGTGTTATGGGTGCGGCTATCGGCCTCGTACAATTTCACTATGGACCTGCCTTTGAGGAGTTCATTTTGTCCGCTTCACTGATGGAAATTTCCCTACTGGCACTTGTTATTTTATTCCTCGTCCGCGTACATCCGGAGCCGGCGGATGATTGCCCATGCTTCGACGATAGTGTTGCATTCGCAGGAGTTATGCTAGGCGTGGATGTATCTTCATGGCACTTCGCCGATATCTGGGTCGGTTATCCTTCAGGATCAATCCCCTACGACCTCGAGACCATGGGCTGGATTAAGACCGTCGTTCGTCTGGTCGTGGGCGTTTTGTGCGTGTTTGCTTGGAGAACTGTAACAAAGCCCGCTTTGCTGCGCATTCTGCCCCCTATCTTCCGGACTTTGGAGAAGCTTGGTCTTTTGCTCCCTCGACGTTTCTTCACCACCGCATCGTAAGTTTGAATGTGCTTCCTGCTTGTGGACGTTATGCTGACCGGTCTTTAGCGAATATACCACAATTCCCTATAACCTAAAGGATCACGACGTTCTTCCAAACTTTTCTGACATCCCAGACATCATTACCACAATGCGCCATCCTCGCCGTCGAGCCATTTCAATTGGCCCCCAGTCCGAAGCTGATGCGTATGAGACCCTGGCGTACCGAGAAAAGCGCCGTCGCGAGAGTCAATCTGGGAGCCATCACCCTCCTTCGGTCGCAGAGGATCAACTTAAGCCCAGTGGAACGCCCTTGCGGTCCAGAAAGACGGCATCACTAGACGATTATGAAGACATGATGGGCAGAGGCAGCCCCAGTTCATCCGCAGTGGATGTGAATTTCGATATGCCAACAACACCTTTCCCTTCGCTAGATTTTGAGGCTGGGGAGCGAGAGGAAAAAGAAGTGTTCTCCCAGATCGAGAAACCCCGCGTGCGGTACGACGTGGAGGTTGTGACAAAACTAGTAGTATATGCGGGTATGTGAAACCCTTGGATCTTGACTCAATGTTTGCTGATATCAGTCTCCTTCAGGTATTCCATGGGTGGTTATCGAAGTCGCACCTCTCTTATTCGACCTGGTCGGGCTTGGAACCCGATGACAACGAGGTTGAGAAGCATATTGATAAAAGTGCAACTCGCCTTGCAACCCCTCTCTTCTTAGCTCTACCAACTCCTAGGCCTACTTCTAGCTCGGCGGGCTGTGCTGGAACAGGTCACCCTAGAAGTATCCTTTACGTTGTCCATGTACATTAGCATTGAAAGCAATGGGTATTCATAGGCCTTCTTCGGTCTGGTCAGACATCCTGCTCAAGCACAGGTATAGGACCAGCTTCATGACCCACGACATATAAAACAAGGAATGACACAAGAACAAAGGGTGATCAAGCAAAGAGGTGCAATCGCAAATTTCTCTTTCAAGTTGTCGCGTCGCATAAGTTGTCGCATAAGTTGTCGCATTGTGATGACTATATATAGAGTCCGCCACAAGACAATTATTAGATTAAACACTAAAGAACATGAGACCAGATTCAAAGAGAGCTATGTGTAGCATAAGCCGAAGAATAACTTGCAAAGAAACCCATCTCAAATAAGATAGTTAAATAAAGAGTGACAATGTTTACAGTCAAGAAGGTCAGAGCAACAACAATGGAGGCTGGGCCGGGGAATTTGTGATGAGTCAGCAGAATGATGAAAGAACCCGCTGCACCGCGTCGGCTCATATTGTTCCCATACCTCTTCAACTGCGGAGTATCTGCCTTCGATTCTGGCTTCGGGATAGATATTCCAGTCATGCCCAATGATGGATCTTGAAGTCTCGTCTTCATCTACCCGCTCATTCTTCCCTTCTCACATCCTCAACGTTCATTCAACCACCGTTGATCTACTTGAAAGCGCGTCATCGGACGACTAGATCGCTCTCGACTTTCTTGCCCCCACTCGTTCGGCGTGACTTTCTGTTTCGCATCAACATGGGGTTTTTTCGCTGGCCTAGGTGCAAGCGACGCGACTCCCCTCCGAAGCCCGTGGAGTCCTCGCTCGATGTTCACAATCTCTTTGAGGCCTCAAAGCCTCCACTTGGCGATCATGATGGTATGACAGCCTCTCCTTGATAGTTCAAGTCACATGTACTAAACTAAAGCTCAGCCTTAGATACTTCTCAATTGCCCATCCCAGGAGCTTTCCCGTCAACTCCTCCTGAATCACCTACCCTTGTTGTGTTGCAAGGCCCGATTATCGAGGAGGAAGATGTCCCACCGAAGGGGTGGGAATTTATGGACATTGATGTCCATACAACAACACCAGCCCTTGTTACGGATCTCGGCATACATCTCCACCCTCGACTACCGCCATACGTCCCTCCCCCTCCGAGCGCTAAGCGCGAACCGTCGCCAAGACCAACTAAAGCCCCAAAGCCCGTTGAAGATGATCTTATGGTCATTGATGACCCGTGGGATCAACAAGCTCAACAAGATGCAAGGCTTCCTCATGGTCCCGTTTCAGCTGTACAGTTATTTTACCCCAACAGGAGGCCAATTCCTGCCAATCGCTTTGCATCGTGGTACGAGGCGGAATTCGAGAAGCGGGAGAAAGAAAGATTAGCTCGGGAGCGCGATCTCCAACGTCCAACCAGAGTCATCCCAACGGGTTACCCCGTGCGTCTGATTTCGCCCGAGTGGCTTGCCAACCTTCAACGCGCCGTGCAGAGTGGACAAGGACATTCCGTCGCCAAATCATTAGCCGGAGACGATCTGTACCAGCGGGATATCATCACATGCATTCGACCTGAGGCCTGGCTCAATGATGAAATCATCAATGCCTACCTTGGTCTACTCGTTCACTACCTCCGCCAATCGAATGGGAACCTCGGACCTAGCGATCGGCCGCTCTTCCATGCCTTCAACACCTTTTTCTACTCCACCCTTCGTGATAAGGGATATCAGGGCGTGCAACGTTGGGCAAAACGGGCAAAGATCGGTGGCGAAGGACTACTTAATGTTGACACAGTCTTTATTCCTGTACATGAGTCAAGTCATTGGACTCTCATGGTGGTTCGACCAGCAGAACGTACTATCGAGTATTTTGACTCCTTAGGATCCCGAGGTCCTCGCCAAGTGAAGAATATCAAGCAATGGCTTCGTGGGGAGCTCGGGTCAAAATATAACGATGCGCAGTGGACTGTCCTGCCATCCGTCTCTTCTCAGCAGGACAACGGAAGCGACTGTGGTGTCTTCCTCCTAACAAATGCCAAAGCAATTACTGTTGGGGTTGAACCCACCGCCATCGGCCCAAGCCATATTACACTTCTCCGCAGAAAAATCGTTGCGGAGCTCATGAACGGTGGCCTTCATGGCGAGTTTAGCCCACGTGACAAAGGAACAGGTGCAGTGTTGCTTTAAATGAACACACAAAAGGACCGGTTACCGATCGCTACGGAAGCCTCGTCCTTTCTTGTCAATTCTCATGCTATTAAAGTTGGGGTTCTGTTCACCCTCCTACCTAATCTCACATACCTCATCCCCCAACCCACACTTCTCCATTTCAAGCACCATCATCAAGGCGTTCTCGGTTACCATTACACATTATCTGCTATTTCGGCGCGCAAGGCGAACAACACGGAAAAGATGAAAAAGGACAATGAATTTTCTTTTGGCGCGCTCTTTCTATGTGACGTTTGCAATGAATCTGAATGATACCCCACGGTCACCACCATCATGGTGACTCAGTTGATACAAAGAATCCCTTTCCTGCGGACTGCTTTGACTATAATTCTTTTAATTTTCTTGGTTCTCGTGTTTACCTTTGAGGTCGGCTTTCTCTGCCACTTGTAGAGTCATGTATCTCTATTGTATTACTGTTCTGCATTTCCATCTGAACTTGAGACTATACACACCCAATTAGTCCCTAGTAGTATTAATTGGAGCAAAGCATGGGTCAGATACTCACAATGACGCCCTCTCGCAGCAGGCCTTTGTAGGCTACGGTCCGCCCACTGGATAATGTCCTAGAAGACAAAAGGATAACCATTCGGGGTCGAGAAGGGAGAGTTCTTCTTTCATAGTGTCCTTCTGGCTTAGAGAAGATTAAGTCTAAAAACATAATATTTACTCAATACTGGTTGACAACTATTTTCTCTGATAAAACATGTTATTCGGTCGAAAAGGAGGATACATCATGCCAGTCCAAGTCAAGAATCTAAAGCCCAAAAAAAATAAGCGAACGACCAAAACTGATAACAATACAAAGTCTGCCAGAAAAGCCTTAAAGTTCATCAATGTTGCATGGTCTCTGACAAGATTCACGAAGAGGCCTGTTCCTCCACTTCTTTCTTCTGCACTCGCGGCCCTGCCTACCTGGTTTGCATTTTTCGTGGGTTTTATCTGGCTCCAATGGATTCTCATTGCCAAGAGAGTCATTTATGAGAGGGGCCCTTTGATGGCCGCCATGGTTCTGCGAAAGAGACACATAAGTGCCCCTGAAAGCATCAGAAGAACGGTTGTAGATCAGCTCAATGTACTCGATGCCCATGTATATACTATCGCCAATTCTCATGTCGCCGGTCCAGAGCCCGCCGTCACTCCAAAGATTGAGAATAATCATGCTCTCTAGGTCAGGAACTCTGTATGATTTGGCATCCTGTATCTGATTGTTGACATACCACCGTGACATGTCCGAGAGCCAGTCTAGGCGATGCGTAGACCACGATGTCCATGGAACAGGTATATCGGCAATGGTACTCGCACCGGGGATCTCATGATCAGCGGTAAAATCATAATCGGGCTGATTGGCATAGTGCACGCGATGGGACGGGTCCTTCGTCAAAATCTCAATGTCCGATTCACAGGTCTGGTCATGGTAGGTGAAGATGCCGGCACAAGCGCCGTCAGGTGGCCTGCCATCACGGGGCGGCATCGTCTTGTTCAAGGGCACGGTGGGATGTCGTTTTGGATCCCGCGGCGGCCATTCTTTATGTTGAGGGGGCTGGGATACGACGGAGCCAGCTGGCAACAAACGTAGCCGGACACGCACCGAGCACCGGTAGATGTTGCGTATGCGAGTCTCGATCTCCGCGGTGGAGGTGTATTCTGAAAAGCGGGTGGTGCGCAGCACGAGATACGTCGCATGGGTATAATTTTGCTCAGCGTCCCGGGTGAGAAAGACGTTGTGCTTTGAATTTACCATGAGGACTGGGGCTATAGGGGTGCCTCGGCGTTCCCAGTTCTGACTGCTCCAGTCTCTCTCGAAGGAGGTTTTGTAGAATACCAGTGATCTAGGGTCCGGGTCCTTTTCTTCATGGACTCCGGGTGGGAGGTGGCCATTTTGCGGGTCTTGGTCGTCGTCCTCCTCATCATCATCCCAGTCCTCGTCGCCATAATCAATAGGCTCTGACAGATTGAGACTGGCATGTTTCTTCAAATCCACTGCCCGAAAATCCCAGAGCTTGTAGTGCTGGAAATACCCTGGATCGGGCCCGGAGATCGTGTAGCAATCGCATCCGTGTGGACGTTTCTTGACCGGTAACGGCGGTGGTGCTTTGGCAACTGATAACGCTGATGCTACCGTGCCGAGATAGATCCCGGCGACCCCGAAGCACAAAACGTTGATTCTCATGGTGGAAGTAACAGCCCTGGAAGATTAAAGATTCCTAAGAGGGTCTTGGGTGAAGCGAAGATAAACCGGAAGGTCTTTGTTTGGCTCAACAGGAAGCTGCGCTGATCGTGCCTTCCTCTTTGGGTCGAGATATCACGACCAACAAAATCCGTGTGATTTTCAGTAAATACGCCCGCATCTAAGCGTGATATTTCTTCTGAGTGATTGACTCATTGTGCGATTGACCGACAATTAGCTGTCCTTAGGTATTGTACATTTTTTGGCAGATGTGCCAAATTGGGTAACATCTTCTGATCTCTTTCTTCATATCAAAATCGTTCATACCGCTGGCCCAGTCTCCTGGACTGGTTCAAACAGGTCTTTCTTCAATACCTCCAATACCAGGTTCTCATCAACATCTTGAATATTCACCGAAGAACCGGGGATTGCTTCGTTTCCAGCCGCGTCATCATCGTCACTCGTGGTAGAAGACTGGCCTATCTCATCTGGCCCAGCGGTGCGAAGATAGTCTTCTTCCAGTATGAATTTAGAGTTATCTTTATCTGCAAACAGTGTCTCCGCTGACTCTGGCAGTGCATAAATCGTCGGAAACTCTAGGACAGTCCGATTGCGCAGAACCGTATTGAGCGTTGCGCTTTGCAACAGAGGAGTTATGACAGGCTTTTTGGTTGTGGTCCGCGGACGGTGAAGGTAGAAGTAAAGACCACGGTGAGGTGCGATGGTCTGATTGGGTGCTTTATCCGTTTTTTCGGTTGAAGCATCTGCTGGGTCCTTTGCTGATTCTATGGTCGGAGATGGGGATGGTTTTGCATCTGCCTCTTCAACCACTGCCGTGACAAGATCACCAGGTGTAGTGGTGGTTGTATTAGGGGTGTCCAAATCTTCTTTCTTCTCTTCTTTGACTTGCTCGATAGCTGTCTCCTGATCCCTCGGGCGTGGGCAGCATCGGTTGTAGGCTTCGGCGATAGAGCATGTATCGATGACAGAATCACGAATAGTCTTCACCCCATCAGCCGCAATCCACTCTATGGTCCAAGCAAGACGCTTATGCCTTGAGAAACACCTGAGTCAGTACAATTCTGAACGAAAAAAAGACACGAGAAATTCCCAACTCACTTGGGATGCAAACGCGACCCATTCTGCTTATTCCTCGACATCCCCTTCGGAGCTCGAATAACGTTCACACGAGCGGTCTCGGTACCACGCAAGAACGCAGCCTCGCCCTTAGCAAGGCCCTGGTTCGGGTGCTTCCTCTTACGGCCAGCACCCGGATACTGGAGGCTTTCGGAATTACCATCGTCGGTCTGGGCACCGCCCGCAAGATCAATCCCGCGGTTATCGACTTCTCTCTCCGCGCGCTCGAGGGTGCGCTCGATGCCGGTGATGAAATTAAAGTCGCGGTCAAACGCAGATTCAGTGTTTAATTCATTGCGCTTCAGATATGCGGCTGGATCGCGAACGCCAGAGCATTGCGACCAGAGTTTATGGCGACGTGTGCAGGGTAGAGAGCAGGTGCGTGTTGAGCAGCGTGGACAGCGGTATTTGGGAGGATTGGCATGGCTGTACGGAAGCAGGTTAGATTCAAAGTATATCAGAGCATGTAACTATCCCTGGGCATACCATATTAAGCAGAGATCACTCAGCAAGGGATCTGAGTCGGCCATCTTGGTTGTTTGATTGTTCGATGCGGAGTTGGAGAGTCGGAGATTCGATGGGAAATTTATTTTGTCTTATCGATAACAGCCTGAGGCAGAGATCTGGAACTATATGCCACCATTTCCCTAACATCTTTCGTTTCTCCAAGCTCTAGGGCTAGACCTCGAAATGAGCCATCAGCAGGATTATTCATCTGACAATGGTCTAATTTTCCCTTTGATGTTATCTTTGCGGGGATACACCAGTCCCGTTCTCTGCAGATGATATCATCTGCGGATGTGATGATCAATCCCCGCTGCATTTCTAAGCTTCGGTGATATCTTCCGGCCCGGCTGCCTTTATTTAATTGTTTAGATTCCCTCATTTCATCTGGTTTTGAAAAAGGAATACATCCAAATACGTCTAAATTCAAAACATGGCTTCCAAAGCACTCGCGATCATTGCTGGCGTTGGCCCCGGCACAGTACGGTCTACGCCTATGACTCTATATAAGGCAGGATTGGCTGACGCAAGAAACAGGGCGCCTCAATCGCCAGGAAATTTGCAAAGTCGTACTCTGTTGTGGTTCTTGCTCGAAACCCAGACAACTATGACCCAGTTGTTCAAGAAATTAATTCCAGCGGCGGCCAGGCCATCGGCATCAGCACCGATGTCTCCGACTCGAAGAGCGTCAATGCCGCATTTGACAAGATTCAAGCGGAGTATCCTTCCTCAAAGGTGGCTGCCGCTGTTTTTAACCCAGGTGGTGGCTTCGTGGTCAAGCCCTTCCTCGAGCTGAAGGAAGAAGATTACTCGAATGCACTGAAGTCACAGGCGTACGTATTTGCTACCTCCTGTACCCACCTGATCCACTTCGTTCGAAGTTTGATATGGTCCACATCATTATTAAGGATTTTGCCAAATTGTTGACACCCATATCAGACATGGCGCCTTCAACTTTGCCCAACGGGCTCTTCCGCTGCTCCTGGAAGCTCGCGAATCGTCCGAGCATCCGCCCACTCTGATCTTCACGGGAGCGACTGCTAGCCTTAAGGGTTCAGCTAAGTTTGCTGCTTTTGCTTCGAGCAAGTTTGCACTACGTGCGTTGGCGCAGTCACTTGCTCGCGAGTTTGGGCCGCAAGGCGTACATGTCTCCCATACTGTCATTGACGGTATCATTGATATCCCTCGTACCAAGGCTTGGGTACTTGAGCATGAAGATGCGAAATTAAGCCCCGACGCTGTAAGTTTGGCTTCATTGGTTGCTTTTTTTAAGACACTCATTGGTTATAGATTGCGGACTCATATTGGTATTTGCATACTCAACCACGCACGACATTTGCGTTTGAGTTGGATCTGCGACCTTATATTGAGAAGTGGTAAGGGGCTACTCGGGGGCTTTCTGGGGGGTTTAAAAGGCATTAAAATGGACCAGTAAACAAACTCAGGAGACCAGCATATGCATGTAGATAGTAAGTTAGCATTATCGCAACATTTGCATTTATTGAGGTTGTTTTTATCAAACGATTCAAACTCCAATATATGAAGCAACATTGCGGTGTCGTCGAACCTGAATAGTGGGCCACATGTGTCTAGGTCATGGTAGAAGTATACTGGCCAAGTTGGAATCGTCGACCGCTAACGTCATGCCCATGGATAGGTAAGATATCTGTTCTCACAGGTTTGGTAATATCTAGACCGTTGTTCTCTCACCTAAAGGTGATGACGGGTGGATAATGTTTTATGCAAATGCTGAGTCAGCATGTAACGTCACTGTCTGGGGTCATCCAGAAAACGGCAGTCAAGCTCCCCCCGAGCTCACACCTGCCACTTGAACCTACTTCAACTCCCGTTATAGCTCTCACTATGGGCTCCGATGATGACTCGCCGCAGGCAGGCCAGAATTACAACACCAATTCCGCAAATGATTCCCCTGGAGCCCTCCCTGGCCACAACCCCGCGATCGCGAAATATAACACGCTCCAACTCCGGCCAGAGTCAATTGTGAAGCCTGATCTTTTCACACTGTACTTTGGATTTTTTGGCACAGCGGCCTGGACGCGAAAGGTCTCGATCACAGTGAACGAGCGAGTGGAGAACCACTACGTGCTGACAGAACGATCCCCGACCCAAGATGAATTCGATGCAATTGTTGAGCATGGAACGCGATGCTTGTACTACGCGAAGACCGGTATCCCCGTTAGCTCATTCCTTGGAACAGCATTTCTCTACAACCAAGCACGCAAGTCGCCAATATTCCCGCGTAATCCCACACCAGCGTCACTGTTCAACGCGCTGCGTACCATGTGGGGCGATGCCGCCTTGAAAGGCAAAATCGGATCAGGGGCATTCAAAATGACTTTTATCGTTACTCTCGGCGCCATGGCATCGAGCGCTTACGCCGTTTCCAATGATGCCATGCACATGTTGACGGACCCGCGATTGAAAGGGTTCATCGAGGACGTGCGCAAGGCGAAACCCGAGGACGTGCGCAAGCGCAAGATCCAGGCCGCTACTGAGCGCCTCCGCAGCATGCGCAGTGGTGAGAAAGATGTCGGCTCCCAGATGCAAGAGGCTATCGGCTCGTCTGGGGGATATGTTGGCGGCGATGGGTTCCAACAGGAGCAGGCGTCTGATTCTTCCCCGCAACCAAATTCTTACTCTGAATACGTGAACTCCAATGATACCCAGGAAGAATCTCAGCCCGCTTCATATGAGTCGTCTACACCGAGTTTGAATGCTGGTGCGATCTGGGCACGTGGCAGAGGCACTCAACCAGAGTCAAAATCGGCTTTGGATTTCATGGATGAGGATGATGCTAGCCCTACAGCTGCGGAGTACCGTAATACAAACATAGATGGATCACCGAGCACTGGTAGTGCTTGGGACCGGATCAGACGACAGAATGCCACAGCACGCTCTCAGCCCCGACAGCAGCCTTCACCGAACCCTTACTCTTACTCTGCTGAGCTCGGCCAGAGTGATCAAGAAAGGTATGATTCCAATCAGAAGACCGAGAGGGATCAAGCACAGGCAGAGTTTGATCGGATGATTGAGGCGGAGAGGAACGCTGGTAGTGAAGGATCACCTCGAAACCGAGGTTGGGGATCTTGAGGATGTCTTAGGCATTTTTTCCATTTCACCTTTCTTTGCATGTACAACTATGTCATTTTCAGCCTTTGAACATCTACTCCTATTTCAATACATCTGTTGAAACACCTGATACCGTTGTCATTAAGCCTTTGCAGGCATATGTGTTTAGCTGGGAGACCCTGATATCAAGAGAGCATGAGCCAATAGGAACGGGATTTTTCAAGACATCACTTGCTGCAATCTTGAAAAGGTAATTATCAAAATCAGAGACTAGGAAATTGTGCATTCAATCAACCATAGGATTAAGGTTGATGACAGGATATGGTGTTTGGAATATAACTTGGGGCATATAAATCGGAAAACATCAAACAAGGAGAACGGGGGAGGGTATGAGCCCTTAAACAGGGGTGATATCAAATGAAAGCCAATGGGCAGTGAAAACATGATGCGTGATGCGTTGAAATCCAGGACATTGCAATTTCATGATAAAAAAAAACAAGAACAATCAAAGAAGAGGGCTCATAATGCAAAAGAGGGGAGAGAAGAATAGTAAAGAAGACGAAGAAAGGATAAATAAAAAGCGACATTCATTCTCGCCAGAGAGTCAAACCCTAACGGGGGGCTTAAACATAGTTCGGGCCCGGCGCGACATAGCTTTGACTCGGCAGAATATAATTCGAGTTCGACCCAGCAACATGCGGGTTCAAAGTCTCGTAGGGTGCCATCTCTGCCTCATGAACCTGTGTCCAAGGCTCGACACTGCGACTGTTGTTGCGCATACGAGTCAAGCTGCGCAGCTTGTTCGTGAAGCTCTCATTTGAGCTTCGGTTTCGGCGATGGTCAAAGGACATACGCTGACCACTCGACTGACGAGAATCCATCCCGTTACCGGCTACATTGAGAGCCGGAGCGGCAGTCATAGCGCGAGGTAGAAGACGACCGTAGTCTTCATTGTTGTCGATGGCGATGTCGATTGTCGCCGAGGACTCGCGGGGTGAGACGGGCGT